>DWON01011437.1:0-10181 GCA_018251015.1 Phocides pigmalion okeechobee
TGCACGTTCCACACGTAGGCGTGCTTGTCGCTGCTGCCGCTGACGAGGTACAGCCCGTCGGCGCTGAGCCCCGTCTTGATGTAGAAGGTGCCGTTCTCGTGGCCGACGTAGCGGCGCTCGGGCAGCGCCGTGTACGTGGACACGTTGAAGCAGTAGATGACGCTATCCATGCAGCTCGCGTACAGCCGCGTGCGCGACTCGTCGATGATGAGGTTCGTGTAACCGTTCTTGGTGGAACTGCCGCAGTATGGGATCGAGTGCTTCGGCAGCGGCTCGCGCTTGTACACGTTGTAGTTCTTGCGCATGTCCCACACCTTGATGTTGCCGTCGCATTCGCCGCACGAGAGCAGCGTGAGGTCGTCCTGGAACGCGAGCCCCGTGATGCTGATGGCGCGGTGGCCGTCGATGCGCGGCCGCTTGCCGTGCGAGCCCGGCGTCTTCGGCGCGAAGCTGGCGTGGCAGTTCATGAGGCAGTTGTCCGGCTTGAGCACGACCGAAGGGTGGTTGTTAGCGCGGATGTCCCACACCAAAATGTGGCCGTCCCTGGCGCCGGTCGCGAACACGGAAGGCTCGTTGGGTCGGAATACGGCAGTTTTAACGGACCTCGTGTGATGCGAGAAGACCAGAACTCGTTTAGGCGATCCGTCTGCTATGTCCCACAGGCAGGCGGTATGGTCACCTATAAAACCAGGTTTAAATCATCATTCGAAAATTAAAGGGCGGAGGCTACCCATCGATGAAAAATTAATAGTTACACTAACCAGACACAGTCACGAAATTCATATTGTGTGGCATCCAGGCGAGGTCGAATACGGCGTTGTTGTGGCACGCGAAGCTCTCCAGCGCGGCGGCCGCACGGACACTGGACGTGTCCTACAAGGAAGTGGAACATCTAAATATAAAATATAACATTTATACAGTACAGACAAATGTCTTTTTCTGCATGGGCACAGATACACTTACAAATTCTTGACTTATTTCAACTCCTGTTTTCGGATTGACTGCCTATTATTATAATATATCTAACTCCAATATATTTGGCATTTGTTTGTCTTGTTACCAGGTACAACTGACATTCATGCCTTAATATATGCTATTGTACATATAGCACTAAACCTTAACACAATAATTTACTTGATAGAATTCTTAATGAAATATATATATATATATATATGATACTTACCAAAATAAAAAAGTATATTATTTTTCAATTGAACTTCATAGCATATTCATTTTCAATGCACACGACTGTTAGCTATGCAGTTAGCCTCTACACTGATATTCCTAATAGATAAATCCCTAACTTCTCTATACCACTTTGTAGGTTTCTTTGAGAGATGATGTAACTGTTATGCTTAACTCGGTAACATATGTTGTGTATAATATGGTTAATAATTGTGCATTGTAATGTGTCATATAAATAGTAATATCACAATGTTATTATGAGCTGGGTACCATGCTTTCTAAGAAGCTTCTTTTATATTGAAAAAGTACCAAATAAGTATGCAGGTCATCTGATGCTGCTCTTATGTATCATCTACAAATACATTGATGTAATGTTGCCCCCAGCCCAGTGGTGCCCATTTAAAAACCACATTTTTATTCTCATCTTCATCTGCGTCTAACATTAAATAAGACTAAACTTCTGACATTATGCATTTATACTTCTGAGGACTGAGATGTGCGCCTCTCTTGTCGGTGTAGCTGGTAATCTGACCTCTTAAATGGGAACACAAGTAATGAGAGATTAAGAGGATGGTAGTGCTACCACTCCATTAAAATTATAGCCCTACCACCTATTAAACCAACCTACTAAAGGAGAATTATATAAATGAGCTTTACATTTAAGTGCAAGTTTGACAATTGGAAAAATGTAGAATACATTTGAACATTGCCATGTTCATTTCTAGTGTGAAGCAGTTCTTTTGTTTAGCTGAAAGAAGGGGTGGCTCTTGTACCTTTGTGGTGACCGCCTTACACTTTTAATATAATAATTTTCTATATGGATTTGGTCACCGAAATTTAGTATTGTAATTGATAACTTACCATCAGGTGGATTACAAGCATGTTTGCTACTTTAATTCTACTAAACAAAACTTCTTTAGGAATTTTTAAAGAATAACTCATTAAACTGCTTTCGCCAGTTTAAGCACTTTTGACCACTTGATAGTTTCATACCTGAATAGCAACCCTGCCATCTTCATTCGCGAGAGCAAGGATGTGCTCATAGCCCGACGCTTCTGCGAACCGGCACGCGAATATTGGCGGGTCCTGTTCAAAGGCATCGGGCAGCGCCGCGCTCTGCAGACCATAGAACGACTCCTCACTGCTCACCACCAGCCGTTTCAAGATATTATCGTAATTCAAGCGGCAATCTATAAATATAACTTTAGTATTATACAATATATTCCTTCTAGAACGTTTACTTTATAATTAATTAGAATAACACTTACAAATACCAAGTTGACGATCAATTAATGTCTGAATGTCATTCATTTTATCACCAAAAGTATATAATTTCTACATTACACACAAAAAACTGTAATAATAAATGACGCAAATTTACCCGCACTTTCGATTTGAGACTTTTGTTTGGATGGTGACATTAGCTCAATATTGCCAGCGTTACGAAACAAAAACAGTAATTTAGCAGAAAATAAAATAGGGCAGTTAAAAAAAAATCTTAAAATTGTACATTACTGTTTGTAAAATAACGAGATAGATTTCGTACTTCCATTAACCAATTGATAAGAGTTTGAGAAAATTTACTTTAATTGATTTGATATAATTAACTTGGAACCCAAATGTTTTTGGTATGTAAATAATATTTGTAGATATTCTGAAAGTAGCTTCTAACAGCAGCAATTTAATTTTATTGAAATAATTACTATTTAAAATGCGTTAATAACACTATAATATAATTATTATTATTACACGAATTATGCATTTATTGTCTGTATTCTTTGGTATGGTGTCTATGATATTCGCATTAGTTACATCTGTGAAAGCTGTCTCTGTGTGAGAGTGAATTGTGACGCCTGTGCTGTGATTGTGATTTAACTTTTCTTTTTTTATTTTTTAGCTATTTATTGCGTAAAATTAAAATATTTCTCTCTATACTCAGATAGAAATGAAAGATTTAAGATACATCTTATTGTTTTAACAGCTAAAAGTGCTCAGTCTACGAGTCTGGACTGAGAAGTTTGTTTTGTTTCATTTTCTTGTCTTGTAAAGTTATAGTTTGAAAAAAATGTACGTTGGTTAAACTGAATAATAAATTTGCCTCAGTTTTATCGTAACATATAATTTAGTCACGTACGGAAAGTTTTAAAACACAAATTAGACCAAAGGTGAGTAAATACTTTTTACTTTTCAGCATAGCTCTATACTTCTATTTCGCCGTAAGTGAACGGCGTCATACTGCCGCTATGACTTACATACGAATCTTACGACAGAGACATAAACTCATCTCATAAATTTATACATTTTATCTAGTCACTTTAACTTTAATCTATATTTACACATACATGTTTATATAATGCATCGTGTGTAACGATGTTCCAGGTGTATGGAATGTGAAGAAAATGGAGATGGTGTCAATGCGGAGGTGGGTCGGCGTGGAGTCAAGCGGAAGCGAGGAGTTGGTGGCGCGCGCGACGTGCGGCTGCTGGCCGTTGTGGCGCACGGCGCGCCCGCCCGCCGCGCGCAGCCCCCCATGCAACCGACACGAGTCCCTACGCCGTCACTCGCCAACCAACCCCCCCTTTTTCCTCCACCTTTCTGTAATGTGAACCTCATGGAGGAAATAACTTTCTGGGTTTGCACCCGGCGAGCACCGTGCCTCTACAGATACAATAATGTATACAAGAAGAAGGAGGAGGCTCACTGCTCCAAATACATGCACAGCAGCGACCCCAGTTATGTTGGTGAAGTGCCATCACCGAAAAAGAAGAAGAGAAAATTAAGGTTACTTGATAATGAATCGGTGTCTAGTGAGGGACAGCATAATGTTTACTTCGAGAGATCACATAAGCATCAAAGGTCTTGGTACAGTAGCAGTAAGTCTGAATCTGACAGGTCTGATGTTGACTTTGATATAAAAAACAGTTCTATTCGAAACAAAACTAAATCATCCAAATTGCAGAGGAAAAACCGAACAACCCTTCATAAGAAGAACAAAATCATCACATCTACACCCAAACCTACTACTTTGAGAAGGAGCTTGCGTAAAACTCAAAAGAACATTAACAACAGCACCCAATTGAACTGCTCCCTTTGCATCTTCAACTCAAAGGCTACAAATGGAGATCATGACTCTTTGCATGGGGACAATGGCAATGATCAGAATAAATCTGTAAATAGAAATCGTACATCCAATAATAAAAAGGGCACAGTATTACAAGAACAGTCAAAAAATGAAATAATGCCTAATGGACAATTTGAGGATATAAGTGATGTTTCTGGATTTACTGCTAATTACATCAGGTCTACAAAAATGAACTCCAAAACACCAAGAAAAATACGAAACAAACCAAGCAGAAACCTTGTGAGGGAGTCTCAACAAAAGCTTCAAAAAGATGAAAGTAAAATTATTGTTTGTGTAAATAAGTCTGTTAACACGGGCCTTCCTGCTCCGGTGCTCAACCAGAGCACAGATTCCTCCCAAAATGTGATCAACCTAGTCACAATCAATAACAATAATAATGAGAAGTCACATAAAGTAAATCAGAGCACATCTCAGGGTAAACTGTTGAGTTCAAAAAATGATCAAACAAAAGAAAGTGATAATGATGTCAGACAGAACCTAAATATTTCTTTCCAGTCAAAGAGTAGTGGAATGTCACGGTATCCTACTAGGCATAGAAATAATTCAAAAACTGTTAATCAGGATTTGGAGAATAGTGTCAATAACTCTACACCAATAAAGAAGACGTCTAGAGGAGTGAGAGAATTGAAAAGTATAAACCAGAATGAACTTTATGACGTTAGTTTGGTATCAAGGACTAGAAGTGGTAAAAAAATTGGTATCATGTCGATGGACTTGGATGAATCTGGGGTTTGTCAGGGTCAAGTAAATAATTCGGTGTACCATATCAATTCAAGTGTAACAAAAAATGTGGCTAGTCCAGCTAATAAGAGTGTACGAAAAAAGAAACATGTTACATCAAAAAAATCTGATACGAAGCAAGAAGAAAAGAAGGATTCCGAGAGTGATAGTGCAAAAAAGAAATCAGCAAGTTTAGCCTTGTCTCCTGCAAAGTGTAGTGGTAGGAGAGCTGTGGACAAAACAAGACAGTCTTTAAAAAGGGACTCGTTGAGAGACAAAAGTGGCTTTGCAGCATGCTTCTCAGACAGTGAAGAGGACAAACCTTTGATAAGGCGGAAGTTTTTCTGTTAGCCTAAATCCATTTTGAATATTGCAATCATAGTTACTAGCTTGAAAGAAGCACGTGTATCAAAATATTATGAAATTTTATCTAGTAGCAATTTGGAGTAAAGTTATCCAATGCATTAATTTAGGGTGGCGGTCAGTGTCTGCTCAGTGCCTATAGTTGCACACTGGATCTGTCCTACTCGAGTTCTCATATAAATTTAGCCTTATATAATGGTTGAACTGTTTTTATCATAATAATTATATATGTTAGGTATTTATTGGGACTGTTCAATTATGTTGATGATTTGTCAACATGGTGATTTAGTGGCGCAGGCAATTTTTTTAAAACAATGGTACTCACAATTTTAAAGTATTTTATAGGTCACAAATTATTAAAATTCGAGTAGAATGGATGCCATTTTGTATATTGATATCTTAATATTGCCCTAATAGTTCATAATATTTAACTATAATGTTATTGTAATTATTTATTGTATTTACGGATTAATTGATTGAAAATGCGCTTTACGCAAATTAAATTTGTGTGAAAAATTGTATTATAAAGTGCCATTTATGAGAATGTTTAATAGTAATCAATTTCCATGACCACAGTGTTATTGTGTCTGTAAAAGAATTAAGTTAGGTTAACTATGGTCAACTGTTTATTTTTTATCCAAATTTGGTGTAATATATTTGCTTCTATTTGAAATTACACAGTAAAGTTAATGTATACACTAAGTGGTGTTGTTTATTTTGTGTTTCTAGTGTTAAGTATATTCTTGGCAAGCAGCTAGTATGATAGTATGCTAGTATGGTACTTAGGTTGGATCAAAAGTATTATAAAACAACATTAATTCGATAATTTTCCTTATTATTAAGAGAGGATTGTAGTAAAATGAAAATAAAACGGATTTTATTTCAATCTCTACTGAATTTTGTAGGCACAAGGTGTAAAGAAAAAAATTGATAAAAGATATTCGATTCTTAAATGTTATAGATCTATATCTTTGTAATGTGGATCCCACTAGCATTGTCTAAGAATTGAGGATATAATTATCTTAGTAATAGTCTTATGCATTATATACGTATATACGGATATGAGAAATATTGAGTATACATGTAGAATATTAATTTCGTCAGAGTGCAATCTCGAGATAAAAAAAAAAATGTTAATCGAATACAGCGTCATCTACATTTTGATTATGTAACTCAATGGTGATATAGCTTATATGTTATCGATTTAGTTACTGCTATTCAACACAAGATGTCGCTAGTTTAAGTAAAATATAGGCGCTACTGGTCACGAGATGTCGCTACTTATATTTAAAAGAATTTTATAAATTATAGAAAAGTGATTGCTAAGACTATGATTTGGTAATTGGATGCTTACCAAATATTTTTACAATTTCACTAAAATACGATTACGTAGTAAGATATATGTGCTTTGTAGATAAGATTAGTTTATTATTAGCAATATTAAGTCTACTTTATTAAAAATAGATTTGTGCTGGTATCTTCGTCAAATCGTATCTGTTTCACTACATGAGTATCATGTAAAATGTTTTATGCCATATGTAATTGACCACGCTTGCTATGTGTAGATTGGTAGATTTCCTTCGCCTTTGTATACTTTAAGAGAACTCTTAGGCATGTAGGTTTCCTCACGATTTTTTCCTTTACTGTTAATGCAAGTGATAATCAATTTGTAATACATTTTTGTATATAATGGGTAATGACAATTAAAATTTTAAATGTTTCGAAACAGTTGCATGGGTCGTGGTACGGCTATATACTAAAATGAATCCAGGAACATAACACCAAGGACATTAGAACAGGTAAAACCAAACAAGTTCAGGTTGAACAAACACATTACTATTGGAAAAATGTAAAATAGTTATTTTAAGAAATTAATGAATTTGTGCACAATAGGTACATTCGTAATATGACTACCCGTGTCATTGAACTCACGTGTAAGTGCACACATTATTTCAAAAAAACTAAGGTTTTAGTATAAGGTTTTAGTACTTAAGGTTACGACATATATACTGAATATTTATACTTTTATTCGAAAATAAAGTATCGATATATACCTTCCCATAAAAATACATAGAACCAGTCAAATGGAAGTAATATTCGACACTTGCACACCACTTGACAATTCAATTATTCTTGTAAAGTTCCCACGTCGTCACTTTGTAGTGAAGAAATTGGCGATGCGAAAAATCCGATTGACTTTCTGACATTTCTCGTTGTGTCCATTGTTGTTAAATGTTGATGAAAGAAAGGGATACATTTTCGCGATTATCATTGTGAGCGTAAATAGGATGATGTGTCTACCTGTAGTAGGTACATACTCTTTTGCAAGGTGATACAGAAATGTGAGAATACGGTAAATAAAAAAAACAGCATTACAAACATGTCTACTCATCTATTTCTGTTTTAAACATTTGAAATTCTTGAGATATCGATATTCCTAACAGTAATTCGATATGAGGAAACTCGCTACTGTTTAGAAAAGTGCGTTTTGTCTGCCGCAGTCACGGATAAAAAAATAAAATATCCCGTCTGTATCGGTTACAAGCGACGAGACATTTGAGTGATGCCATGTTAGGGATCCGCAAGCTTAGACCGAAATCTTGACGGTGCTTACAGTTGCGGCATCACAATCTTACCGTAGAGCTCTTTTGGAATATATGCAAATTTTAAATACCAGTCATATTTTTTTAAATAAAAACATACGTAATTAATAAGTAAATTAAATAAATTTTTGTAAAAATGAGAAAACAAAAGTTATGTAGCCCGTTGTATTTAGAATTAGCGTTATTATTTATAATTAGCGTTTATTTTTTGGGCTAGATTTTATTTATAGAATTTTAGTTACGTCGTTTTTTATTATTTGTCAACATAATGTGACGCTACTATACAAGATTAATATATAAGCTTAAATTTTTTGAAATAACGTTTGTTTAAAGGCGTAGTATAAAATCCAGGATTTCTTAATTGATAACCACATATGGTCTGAAATGGTTTTCATCTATTATTTGTAAATGTCATTTTCAAAAATAGAAAAGATATGTATTCTTTTCACCGTAATTTCTGCAAAACCTAGAGTTAGTAGTAATAATATAAAATATATTTTAATCACAGTCGTATTTAGACCTAGTTTATATAGTTAGGATTAGTTAGAATAGGTACTGCGTGCAAATGATAACAATGCAAACTGGGAATGGAGGAAAATGGATACGTCTGGAATTGGCGCGGACACTAAAACCACAAACAGAAACCCTTCATATGCAGTGTTCGGTGGTTTTCTCCAACCGGTGTAACTTAACGCACTCGTATACTTACACTACTTACACAGGTTCAGGCAAAACAAGTTATTAGCTATTACACTAACATTTTGTGTAAAAACATTTTTCCTAAAGGATGTTAAAATGAATGTAAAGTTAGTAAAAGATTTTAGCATAAGGGTAATCAGCTCAAACTTGTGTTATAGCAGACACCATAGGTACACCAGGAATTTATAATAAGATAACTGACAGATCAACACACAGTCGAAATCACTGAACTTACAACATTGAAATTTCGCAGAAAGGTTCTTTATATAGCATAAGTCAGCGCTAAGTAGGTGTATACCTTTAGGTGAAATAGGGGTAGATTATATAAACTATAATAAAAACATTTTCGCGCGAGCAATGTCGCGGACAAAATCCTCAGAAAAGGACTCGGTAATTATTTACAACAAATTTCTTAGTTGGCCACAGTAAAACTTTATCAATAAAACATAGCAAAAAAGAAATACATAGAATTTTGACCTAGGATTAATGACTAATATTGTACAATACCGTCAATAAAATAAATAAAACGGGAACCTAGACGCTCTTATGAAACTTAGTAAATTCTGTAGTAGCAGTAACTGGATATAACTATTTGTACAACTGTTTCGACGCGTTTGATTCTCGTTAGCTTTTTGTGAGAAAAAACGTACTATGATACGAGTAGCACGGAATGTTTGTTTTAGAATCCTGGGTAAATATTTACAGCGTCAAGAGGCTGCTAACTAATCAGTAAAAATATATTTTGCTGTAAAGAGTACAAATTTATTTATTCGTCATCGGCCAATAAGAAGTTTACCCAAAAATAAAATTGCTTCACTATATTATTAATAATATAGGTACATGAAATAATATTATCTATGCTTAAATGCACAGATACCTATACAAACCCTGGTATTTGGTTAGCGTTGTCTATGCCATAGTTACTCTTCTCCATCGAGTCCGATTATGGGGGGACCACAACAGGGATAGGCCTTGGGGTGGACGTTCAGGTGTAGTGGAACTTTATTTGGGCCGGAGAAGTACCGCCGCTTTCATAATCTGCCGTTAACAATTTTTCTGTTCCAGGGAAAGGGGTGCGTTGCCGGAAACATTTAGAAGCGTTAGGACCATCTTAGATCTTAGAAGAAGCGATGTACTTACGTGCGAACTCCGTGGCTTGCAGCGATTATTAATATTGGGTGGCCCACATGGTTTGCTACACTTCCCCTATAAAAAGTGCTCGATCAGGCAGCTTTAATGGCGATAGATGGGAAAATGGGTGTTTAGATTAAAAACGGGTCAGATAATTTAATTTTTTAATACATGTCTTCTTTTTCGTATTTTGCTCTAGAAAATACAATATGTCTGTCGGATGTTGTTAAATAATTTCAATTTATAGAACCATTAACGAAATTTTAAAGGTGGTAGAGCCGTAAGAGCTCACCCGGGGCGGCACCACCGCCACCCTCATAACCCGCCGTAAAGCAACG
>DWON01011438.1:0-10180 GCA_018251015.1 Phocides pigmalion okeechobee
TGTTCAATAGTTATTATCCTCCAACGTATTTTTATAGTCATGATAGATCCCCTATCTAGAAGCATTTTCTAATTCTAGAATATAAAAACCGCATAATGTAAGCAACTCTACCTGATATGTTATCTCTCCCGCATTACATAGAAACAATCCCAACAAGAAGAACAAGGCAGCTACAAAAAATATAATCTTCATACTTGCGATAAACGTCAACTGATCTGAAAGCTGAAATAAATTATTAACAGTAACAATAAAAAATAAAAAAACGTCCAATATTGAAAAAGTCTGTTAAAAATAACGAAAATAAAACTTCTCTTACCGCCATCTGAAGTAAAAGCGAAACAGCGGAACCCGAACTTTGACAGAGTTGAAGGGCCATCACGGTGCCAAAGGCCTTGTCGATCTTTTTCGATAACCTAGATTTTATTAAACAGACAAAAAATACTAATTAACTACTAATAAATACGTTAAATCTTTTATAAACATAAGTAATCGTAACCGCTTTCGTATGTTCATCTGTTATGCATATCATTAACATAGATTTTGGCGTATATATAATATTAGTTACCGGCAATGGCGGACTTCAAATAAATACAAATTATATATAGCAACGAACCAGCTAATACTATTAAAATAAAAGTACTTGTATACATTTTGAGTTACGATGTCGTTATAGTGAATAACGCCTTCAATGTACATCAAATTATCATAAAACCATTATCTTCTTACAAGTTCATTATAAAGGTGTTATTAAGTGTGATTATATCAGAGCGCTTGCCTTATAAGCTCGTTATGCATCATAATGCCTTCAACAAATCCATTTGTCAACCTGTCGACGGCCTGTTTTGAGTCACCTCGCAAGTTGTTTTCATCAAAATCCTTACTTAACTTTTCAAAGTAATATCTTAATGTAATAAATTTATATTTATACATGATTAGAGTAATCATTGTAAAGGCGTCTACAGTCAATATCATTGTTATCAGCATCACAAGTAAGACCCCGGTAGTGAAAAACCGAAATGCAGTCGCTAATGTTGAGTTATCTTCAAAGGCTGGATAATAAGTAATGACCGTCGCAAAATGAGAACCTGAAAATAAAAATAATTTTCAGAAAATTTAGTTACTTAGTATTTTGAACGAGTTCTTTAATAATATGAAATGTAGACGCAAGAGGTAAAAATCAAGATTGTTTACACGAAAGGACGCTTTTCGCATATCAATATTGTGATCAATCTTCTGATTAAATTACGATTTCAACGAAGACTTACCTTCATGCATCTTTCGGAACCCCTCAAAAACGAAACAAGCGCCCGAACCGTAAACAGTCACGAAATATGCGACTACATTGATCTTCATAATTCGATACTTCTCCGCCATTAGACGCTCCTGTTCGTACAACTCAGAGACCCGCACCAAGTCATGGTTCAATTTCTTTATCAAATTCTTCTTAGATATTACGGAATATATTTTAATCATAACTATTGTATGACTTGTCGCGAAAGTCACCGAGTCACGTTTTTCATCTTCGGGAAAATCCCCAAACACGGCCGCCATTATCTCTAATAAGGTCATGAATCCATACATAAAAAATATTATAAACCCATAAAATTTATATAACTTATTTTTGTCATTTCCTATTTCGTTTTCTTCATACCAGAAGTTACCTGAACCGATTAGAAAAATCCGCTTGCACAAAGTTTTTAGAATGTAATAATCTTTCATTTTATTGTATTTCTGTAACCTGCCGCCACTAAAATGTCAACATATTACTCAAACAACTAACTTTTTATACGGTCGACAATCAGACATAATATAAAAGTTTCAGAATATCGGCGTAAAATAATAAACGGCTCTAATAACACTTGTCCGTAATATGTTCTCGCTAGCATCGGTCCTTTACTGTCGATAGTGGCTCTTTACACTTTTTATTTAAAAATACTCCAGCTTATATTCTGAGACCATTTAAAAACTGAATTTACACGAACCTTGACCAAAAACAAATGTTTATGAATTACATCATCATTGATTTCTGGTAGAAATCATTTGGAAGCTACAGTACAAAAGAGCACGCCACGCTTTTTTTCAAATAAACATTATATAATTAGTGATTAAGTTCTTAATATTTACTTAATACAGAACTACTGCATAAGATCATCAAGGTGAATTACATACCAAGCGTCAGTTTCTAGTTTTAGTAAAAGTCCTACTACGCCAGTCCGTAAGCACTCTTGCTAAGACCTGTGCCGCATAGTAAAACAAATTTTATTTGCTCACATACTTTATCTATACTACATACATTTATATATACTATGGTTTTTGCTATAAGCTCGTTTATTCCTAAATGCGCTGTTTAAAAGTTTTCTAATTTATAAAATTGTCCGTAATGATATAAAAGCCGTGAAACTTCACAACGCGAATAGCTGAATGTTTTATTAGTGGCGCGAGGAAAACACACTAGTTTAGCAAATAGTACTTTTATCAAGTTAAATTACTTTTACCTCCACGAAAGAGGAAAGTTTTGTACCCATCCCTCACACTGCTTTCTACAGTTTTCATTATTTATAATGTCATTATTTTTACTGTACAAGTACCTAAATAAGCTAATTAGTTGCTTACTAAAACTACGCCTAATATTAATTAAATATTATCATAATCTTAATTTTAAATACGTATACACAAAAGATTTTTCGTATATTTTCCAAGAATTTTTAAATACGTTTTGTATACTCATTTTAAAAGTAGTCAAATAAATTAAAAGTGATGTTTAAAAAGGTCACCAAAACTCACTTTATTCTCTTTGTCTTCTTCGGATGAACTAACACCAAACTACATAGTCAGATTATATACATAAACAAACAACATACATTTAGCTTAAAAGTTTAATTAAAGGAATACTACTTCGAGAGATAGTAACGCATATAAAAATTGACTTTTGTATGTATATTTATTGTCTGTAGTGACCACGTAACTTTATTTCAAACATGCTGCTTGATCGTTTGCTACATTTAGTATTTAATATATTTATATTGAATTTAACTTATTAATTTGTCGGAAAATTACAAAAAAACTTATTATGCACCAAAACCAAATCCCCAAGAACTACTCTACCTGGTGAATTCTCCGAGAAAACAGACGCCACGTGGGGCTTTGTTTTATAATATTTAGAGATAAAATAAAACTTATAATACTTGGACAAATCGGCAAAATAAGTGATCTGTGTACCTAAAATTGTGTGACTTGTAGCAATATGGAATACGTTATCCCGCTCACTGCGCCCGCTGGCCGCCCGCCAAAGTTTCGGCATCCTGGATATGCGGGGCTACGTAAACTCCCTAATACACTTAAACTAGTAGCCACTTAGACCGTCTAAATTCACTATCATTTACAAACCCCAATTAAGCAGTCAGTATCAGAAGAACCGCTTTTAATACCTATATTGTAAAATATTAGGCATTACCTTTACCTTTCACGTTCATATTGCTATTAAAATGACTCATTCGCTATTGGTATTATCAAAGGATTAACGAAAAAATATATAACAATAAAGTAAAAATCAAAACTGTAAAATAAAAGGCAAATTTCTATGATCTACAATAATAAAAGGCTCGATACTACATCCGTCAATTACCTAACGTACCTAAGAGCAGCGTCCAACTCCATTCAACCAACCATCACATATTTAATTGAGCCGTATATTTTAAGCTATTTGTACACCGCATTGACGTGCTCTAGCGAACAAAAACTTGTCGATCATAGGATTATTTTGCATATGTTTATATATCCCTTTAAATCCAATCCGCAGTTCTATTACTGTAAAATATTCACGATGTTTCGCTGCCGCAAAAGAATGCGTCGATGTACTAATAGATTTGATATATAAATTCTGATATGTTTTATCATATACCACTGCTGACTTATTACTACTTGAAAAGTATACATCCTAAAAAAATTACATTGACTTTACGTATTGCAAGTACTTACAATTTAAGTTTGAAGCAATTACATAACAAAATCATCGGCCTTCAGGTGTTTCATTTTATTTTGCCAACACATAATGCTTTCGTGTATTTTAGGATAGCAATTAGGCAGTAGGACATTGAGCGATGTGGTGTTGATTGTAGGGACGGCCGTCTAGCCGCGAATGTATGCATCCATCATTTTGACGGTATAATTCCGTTATGGTACTGAAGATGCTAATAGGGTAAAGTTCCCGTTACTTAACAATGTCGGCATGTGAATTTTCACCTAGTTAACAACTAGAATAACATAAAATGTTGGTACATAAATTTGTGTTCAATTTTATCATAGTCAACCTGGAACATCTTGTATTACATCTGTACACTATTTCTTCGTATTAATGTAATTTATTTTCCTGGGTTGTTTTTTTATTTAATAGCTGTTAAAACAAGAATGATATATTTATTTTTAGTAATCAGAAATAGAAAGGTTTAAAAGCAATATTTATAAACAGATAATTCAAGTCACTTAATTTTGGAGTCATAAAGTCTTAAAAAAAATACTATGAGACAATAGTAAATTTGTATTATATATATTATTTATCTTAAACAAAATCTTTCCGAAAGGCAGCAGGGTAAATTCAAAACCACACGAAATCTGAATGAAAATTGCAACACGTGCTTGCATCATCATTTATAAAAACCCTCAATAACATACCAGAACCTCTTGATTTAATGTTTCCGATCAATATATTACATATCTATTAAGAGAGGTCTAAAAATCTCACAATTTTAGATGTTTCAGTGATTTAAGCATTATTGTTCTTGAGGTTGTTCTTTTTTTATGTAATAAGATTAGCAAACGAGCATACAAACCGCCTAATGTTAAATAGTCGCAGCCCATATACATCCACGCACAACCACAAAAACATCCGAAATCCTGCCGGAGCTCGAACGTAAATGCGTTGCTACTCCTGAGGACTAAGATGGTCGCATCGCTTCAAAGTGCAGCCGGCAATCGCACCTCTCCAACTGAAACACAAGAATTGCTTTACAGCGGATTATGAGGGCGGCGGTGGTACCTCCCGAGTCGAACTATATTTCTCCCACTTTTCGAACTTTTCTTTGTTCACATGTCTCATAATATTAGCATATGTGTCCTATATATGTTTTCTTTCCTAAACACAAAAGTTTTACACAGCTGTGAAAATACAGACAAATACGTAGAAATGGTGCCGCCGAAGTCGAAATACGAAGAGTTCTACCGCTTTTGATATATTTTCCTTCTCTTGTTAAAAGTTTTACTTTGCAGTCGCTGATTCTTTAAGTTGTGCGATAATGACCTTGTTACATTCGTTACTTCCAGGGTGATGAGGACTCCGTGCGGCGTGAAAGTGGCAAATAACTCCGAAACCATTAAACACTCGTGCTCCAACGCTGACTGATTCTCCCGTCCTCTCGTCATCCAAGCGCTTTATTACTTTGGCGTAAACGAGAGAATATTTCAATTAAATACGCTATGACTCCGTAATTGCGTGCTATATTACAAGTTATTAACTGGTTTGAAATTTAATTACAATTATAAGCTCAAGTTACAGTTTTGCTTAATTATACGACATAGTTTGATATTTTGGTCCCTTGCCCTACGCAGTATTATATTTCTACATGTATCTAATTTCATCGCCTTTAAGGAATATATTAATAACTATTTTCTGAGTAGAAACGTGATTTCAGTTAAGCAGTTTGTTAGCGTATTTAAACAAGTTTAGCTACTATTCTTGAAGGGATTTAATTCACCTACACAACATGTATACAATACATTGAAACATATATAAGTAAAAAGTCACAGTAAACGTTACAAATGAAAAATTAATAACCAGATTATATCAAATTTAACTACTTTTGTTGGAATGCATAATAAAGACTTGCTTTAAAATTTTGGTCATACCGTAAACTTACATAATTTCAATATGATTTCATGTACAAGTATAATGGGACCCTAAATGTCTTGTAAGTCATTAGGAACAGTTGGGGCGATATATAGCGGTATTTTGCATAGAAACGAGAAGCGTGGCAGCTCCGTAACATCGGCTACGACCACACGTAGCAGGTGCTACGATAATGAGACTTATTTAAAACTTCTCGTGTACATGTTGAACTTACGAGCTACAAGCGGCAATAAAGCATACTTTGCCTTAAATTATATAACATCCATATCCTTCGTAAATGTAGTCATAAACCATGGAACAACCTGTTACATTTGTGGTCAAACATAAATGGAAATATTGCAATATAATTTAATGATACATTTAAAAGCAAGAGGAACAAGAACTTAAAGAATACAATATTATACTTAGTAATTTTGTATTCTTAATATATCATCTCATATACGTATTTTTTGCTTGCCTAACTCTTGTATATACCATTTTTTCTCTGGAAATCTTCATAAGATACTCAATCTCTTGGGAGAGAGATTGAGCAAATGTGCGTACTTAAAATCTGTCGTCCCCAAGTTTTCGCCGCAATATTTGAGTAGCGTAAATAGTATCTCTGAATTCGCTGACGACAAATGTTTACTTCTGCGAGCGATAGGGTTGAGTTTAAACATAGTTCTCATCTAAATACATATTATTTCATCAACTGAAGATAGATAATTGTATACTAAATCCGAATGGTGTTAGAACTCCTTGTCTAATATATATATTAATGTTTACCTAAACGAGATATATATATGTCTATATATTTTAATTCTTTAAATCTGAAAATGCCCCGGCATTATTAATTATTATTTACGCTTAATTATGAAGAAACAATTAAGAACTTGACTATGTTAAGTCAACAGATCCTACAGTATTTACTAGTAACCTAAGTTTATCGTTATAACTAATCAACATAATATGTTTGTATTGTCATGGTCATTTGTTCATTTACGATGTGTCATAACAACTTAAAAATGATCTTAGCTAACAACGCAAATGTATATTCATGTCAAACTAAATAATTATAGAGTTTATAATAACTAGCGCCGCCATCTTACATTAAACTTTTCGAATTAAGAATTGTTGCATTTCTATTGAATGCATTAAATTAAATTTGATTGAAATAAACGATCAATTCTACATAACATAGGTAACTTCAATAACGGCTTCATTTTAATAAAAGAGTGAAATCAACGCTCTGAAATATATACAATTGAAATTTACACATTTCAATTGTATATATTTCAGAGCTTCAATTGTATATATATGTATACTAGAACCATTAAGAAATATTTTAGTCTATAGATAATACTACCTTTATATTCTGTAATGACGTTATTATTATCATAAAAGATAAGTAAGGAAGTGGAGTCAACAACGACCACTGACGTAACGTTACCAACGTTATGTAAATTTTATGAAATCGCCTTACATTCAGATTCGAGCTAGGAAAACGTTGTTAACATTTGAAGGTAAGCATATAAAGAGGCAATATCGACAACCCACGAATAAATGGAACATAATGAAAATATATTACGGGCCTGCCCTCGTAAACGACTGCGGCAGTCGAATGTTATTCAAATAAACATTACCCTGAGCGGCGCAGTCACGGAGATCCAAAAATCGTAAAATTTATAGCTCGGTTCCCCACATACGACGTTCATACTTATGATATACTAGACGAATCAAGAGCAGCCAGTGATAGGTACAAAAATGTATGGTATTCTAAATTTTATATTTAAATAATATAAGTATAAATATTGTTGTCTATAAATGTTATCACAGAATATTTCTGCATACTGCGAAAATAAGAGAAATCTGCGCAATTTTCATGGATCACATCAGTCTCAATGCGGTTTGAAGCAGCTGAAGCTATTTTGCTAACGCCAATTTCCAATTCAGGTCAATTTAAGGGCAGATAACTCTAAAACTACAGAACCGGCTACCGGATAAAAGTTTGCTAACTGATGACTATTTGTGGAATGATCATTATTTATAAAATATTTTACTAACACTGAATTACTGAAGCGTATTATTAGCTCAATACATAAGCTAACGTTTTTATTTATATAAATAGGAAAAATATTTTAACATAAGAAAAAGTGTACAAAACATTAAATTAGATATTACTAATTATTCGATCCTGTTAAACAGGGTGAGCAATATTAATGTGCACAGCAGACAACTGTATTTGGTCAAGATTACGAGGTTTCAATGCATTAAGGCACTATACCCATCAACCGGCGTATATACATTAAATCGTTTCTCGATCGCACGGCGGAGGGTCCTGGGAGACTAATGCGATGTGAATGATTGATAAAGTATGAGGCGATGAGTGATCCATCAGAGCAGCAGGACCAGCGATTAATGACAACACACCAACCAACTGAACCTAATTAATTTGCTCAGGCACGCAACTAAGAACTACCCAAGATCGGATCTTGTATGGTCTGTAGAATTATGACCTCAATACCAAGTCTAAGCACTTATCGTAATCGACTGTTAGGTTCCTTAACAATATAAAACTATTTAGAGATTATACTAATGATTTATATTTTAATGTAGTCAAAACACACTCAAGTATAGGGTACAATATTTCTTGATTGAATAAACAGGAGAGTATTTTTAGGAACAGTTTATTCGTAAGCCATCCATAAACTATTCATCATCATAATCGTATCATATTAACATTGTTTCAAACTACGCAGAATGCGGTAGGACCTCATACATCTACCCATTATAAGTAGAACTTTTTAGATAATACTAACCTATGAAAAAGATATCTGTGTATAAACGATAAGGTATTTTTTTTCTAAAATGTGTGTATGTGTGTCTGTTTAGTAAATAGTCTTTTGCACAATTTTTATCCAGCACATATGACACTGCAACTCGATTTGAAGAAACAAATTGACCTAAAGTCCACTACTACTAACTTTCAATAGATCTGAATTTCTTTGTTATAAATAAAACATTCTATTTCAATTCCAGGTATCATCCCATCTAATTATATTGACAAGCAATAGAGCGTAGAATCACAAAAAAGCGATCAGGCGAAAGATAGATATCAGTCTGATAACGGCCATTAGGAAAATTCAGCGAATTCGCAGCTTTACCCGTATACAGACGTGACCAGAAAACGGAGCTCATGTGAGCCCATAGCCCCTAATGAGACATTTTCACTGTATAGAAAAATAAGAAAACTCAAACATGATTCTAAATAAACAAAACAAATAGTTAAATCCAGTGTTAATTAAATAACCTATAGATACATTTATTTAATAGCAATTAATGTACATTTTGTACTTATATGTTCGCAGAATTATGCAAATTAAAATTTTAGGTTCGAATTGCATTCATTCTCACCACAAATATGAGTTGAAAAATTATGACAGGTACGGTACACACAGTAAAAATGACGCTTTCAAATTCTGTTTATAACTAACCAGACCTCAATCAATTATAAGGAATTCATACCAAGTACACCGAAACACAAGTGTGAGAAATAAAATTAGTTAATACATATTTTACAGACTCCAAAATTAATATTGTTAGGATGATATTATGTAGGTATAAGTATTTTAGCGTTACGATATAGTATCATATTAGTTTGTACCTACACAAATTAAAAAGAAAATGTACTCATAGATTAAAACCCATTTAGTTGGTTAAACCATAACATAATGAACTCTCAGTTTCAAAAAGAGGAATAAATCGCTGATTTTATCACTTTGTACTCAAGGAACATCAGTAAGCACAAGTTAATTAGTAATTCGGTAACTCCTTACTATTCCATTTCCACTACCTACATCTGTTAGCCGTATCCAAAGGTGCTGTAATTTTCACAGGTACATACCTATATATTATTATTGTATACGTGCAAAAATGTATGTCGCGGACAAGTTAACTAAGCAGTATGTAGTTTCCCAAAGTTTGCCCATATTTCCATCTGCTCCCGACAAGTTTAAGTGAATGGTTCTCACAACTGTCGAGTTTGAACATAAATTATAATTACTAAGCACACGTGTTATGGCTATTTCATTTAAATAAATAACTTCAATTTAAGTAATATTTTATTAATGCTATGCGAAGTAATTACACAAGAAAAACGAACTAGACATAAGGTAGATAGATTAATCTGTCACTAGCAGCTGTCAACAGTTTACTCCCCGCAACCGCAGTTTCGCCGTAACCACGAGCCATGCAACTGGTTCGAAATATCGGCAATTAAAAATCAAAAATCGTTAATCG
>DWON01011439.1:0-10179 GCA_018251015.1 Phocides pigmalion okeechobee
GATGCGAAAATCTGGTATGAGCACCGTTTAATTGATGATATGGTAGCGCAGGCTCTTAAGAGCTCCGGTGGCTTCGTTTGGGCTTGCAAGAATTACGATGGTGATGTGCAATCGGACATTGTTGCGCAGGTAACTAACTTGACTTACCATCTCATACAAAAATTTTTGCTAGTAAATTAAATAAAATAAATTATTATTTTTATGTGAGAAGAGCTACAAATGAGCATGTAAACTACCTGATTTAAAATGGTAGCAGCCCATAGACTTTCATGTATAACCACAAATAGTACTGAAATCCTATCTAAGCTCGAACTAAGACGTTGCTACTCCTGAGTGACTAATATGGTCGCCTCGCTTCAAAGTGTAGCCGGCAACCGCGACTCTCCAACCGAAATACAAGTGATGCTTTACGGCGGATTATGAGGGCGGCGGTGGTAGCTACATGGTTGAACTATAGTTCTCCCTTGGAACAACTTGAATAAGTAATAGTGCATAAAAAAACTAATGGTGTTAGAGCCATTAGAGCTTGCCCGGGACGGCACCAACGCCATCCTCATAACCCGCTGTAAAGCGACATGTTCTTCATGTATTGTGTTTCGGTTGGGGAGGTGTGGTTGCCAGATACACTTAGTCCTCAAGAGTAGGAACGTATCTGCGTCCATTCTTAAATAGAACTTTTGTTTTTGCAATTGGATGTGGTTGTCCATGGGCTGCAGTGACCACCTAACATCAGGTGGCTTGCATGCCCGTTTCTTACTCCTTCATAATAAAAATACGATTTTTCAATCGTGGTCAGTAAGTTAGCGCACAATTTCGGCTAATGAAATATTACGTCATAGCAAAATGGACGTCTGCAGCCGATGGATTGTGTTATTTAATATAAAAATTTTCTTCCAGGGCTACGGTTCCCTTGGCATGATGACGTCAGTGCTGATGTGCCCCGACGGACGCACGGTGGAGTCGGAGGCGGCGCACGGGACTGTCACGCGCCACTACCGCATGCACCAGCAGGGCAAGCCCACTTCCACCAACCCGGTGGCTTCCATCTACGCGTGGACTAGAGGCCTCATCCACAGAGCTAAGCTGGATAACACACCAGACTTGGAACGTTTTGCATTGGCTCTTGAGGAGGTATGAAGACCAATATAATATTAATTACAATAGTAGTTTAATAATTTGTGTTTGTAAGTAATGTACAGATGACTAATGTTTATAGGAAGTCAAACCCAAATATTTACTATAGACTATAAAGCGTTATGACTGTCGTGAATAATTTTATCAAGTCATAGATAACATATCTCATTTATTATTAAATCATAATATAATTAATTGTTTTCAGGCTTGTGTAGAATGTGTGGATGGTGGCAAAATGACTAAGGATCTTGTTATTTGTATTCATGGCATGGCTAATACTAAAGAAGGCATGTACTTACACACTGAAGACTTTTTGCAGGCTATTGCTGAACAACTGGAACGTAAACTATCGAAGTAATGTAAATTTGTAAATCATAATTGTATGTATGGTATAAAACCAGTGAAAATGTAAAAATAAAAAGTTAATATTTTTCCATAGTAATCATTTTCCTTCATAAGATCATCATGTCATAATAATGTTAATATTTTTTTGGGGTAAGTGAAGTAAGTAGGACTAATTTATTTGTAAGGTGCTTCCAATTTAGTACAGTGTAATATAAAAAAGTAAACTTTATTAAATCAATCGCCGTTTCGTGATTATCATGCTATTGAGAGTACATGTGGGAGGTGGCAGTAAACTGGAGCTTATTTGACTCGACTGACTAAAGATGCGCCGACAATTTACTGAAATATTGTATTTTTTAGTATCTACGAATACACAGACTTGTAGCGTCGACGTAATCACAGCACTTTTGTGCGCTCATAATTCATACTTTGTCCGTACAACACGTGTGTACGAGCCGCAAGCGCGTTGCGCCGCACATTATACACTAATGTTGTAAGCCGCAGGGAAAGAGTTAATGATGCTTAAACTTTGGATATCGAAATTAAATTAACACTTTCCCATCTATTGAAAGAATGTAGTAGCGGCATCTGATATTTTTACTCTGTGAGCTATCCAGTCCAGCCCATAGACAATCGATCAGGGTTACAAATTCGTAAGGAATTATCCAAACTATGGGGAAATTATTAGTGATATTGTAAATCAGAAAATTTCTTGAAAAATAACGGCATAATCAGGCTATTTTTCCATTATATAATATAAACTGAACCACTCGCATCGATAGCTTTTATTAATCTCATAGTAGGGAGACAACGTCTCCAAACTGCAAATGGCCTAATAACTGCATACATTTATGTATAATAAAAGTGTTTAAATATATATTACTGTTATTCACTGTAAGTTATTGATAATAACAAGCCTAGGTCATTTTAACATTTCAAATCACTGTTTCGATCGCTTGAGGATTGTTATGATTTTTTTCTATTATTATAGTAACCAGTAAACAGATAATTGAATATTTTATACAAATAATTAAATTTTAATTGATCGCTGTCTGTACATGAAATATGCAAGAGGAAACTGTTTTAGAGTCTTTTAGCCCTATTTTAACTACAGTGCGACTAGGGAGATGCCACTGCCGGCTTCATAATCAACCGTAAATCATTATTTGTGATTCGGTTGGAGAAGTGGGGTTGCCTGCTACACATTGAAGAGAAGTGACCATCTTGGTCCTCAGAAGTAGCTACGTTCGAGCTCAGATAGGATTTCGGTCGTGTTTGTGGTTGTACGTGGATGTCTATGAGCTACCACTACTTAACGTGGTTTGCATGCCCGTATGCTTCTCTTCTCACATAAAAAAATAGAATGTTTTGGTAAAATCGTCATGTTTATCCAATGGCTACAGAACCCTAAATAAATTCAAATTCAAATACTTTATTTCATCGTAAGGTACATACACTTAATTACATACATTTTGCATACACTTAATGAAATCAAGGATACAGTGTAAAAGTACGTGTAAAAGTAAGTACATCGGCTTTGAGCGCCCTGTTGGCTAAGGTAGACCGGGAGAAAAAAGCCAACGGAAAAAAACTCTCGGCACTCTTTTTAAATCAGTAAATATTTTATTTCTTACGAAACAAAAGTGATGTAGGAAATCCAGAACTTTTTTGGCAATTTGAATTAAATTTTGGCAACACTTCTAAAAATAATATAGATTGACAAGATTTCAAACTGACTAACAAGACAATTAGGTAAAACTTTATGTTATAGTGTGTAGTCTGTGCTGTCCGTCAATGTCTGAATTCTTTTAGTCGTTGATTGAACACATGTTTATGTTTTAAATATTTAGAAATGAAACACCTTTATTGTTTTTTTGTTATTTCCTACACTTTTACTTTATCATATTCAAATGATAATGCTGGATCGTGTTCTGGATTATCATGTTCTGAGAATTTGAATAAGTACAGTAAGGGTAAGTTTCTATATAAAATAATATGCCAATAATTTTTAATTGTATTACTATCTAAATTGTTTATTTTTTAGAAATTAATGATTGGGCATCTAATTTAGAAAGAGAGATCATATTCGCTGTAGACCAATATAAACCTTGTAAGAAAGTAAACTGTAGTTGTCATAAATCAGTTGTAGACGAGGATTTAGCTCCATTTAGAGATGGAATCACTGAGGAACAGTTTGCTACAGCAAGGAGTAAAGCAACAAAGTACCAGGTGAGTTTTCTTTTTTTTAATTTAAGTTAAAAATAAGCATGCAGTTTTCTAGATTCTAAATGGTCATAGCTGCCTTTGAAAATCCAACACCAACTCCATATTGAGTAGGAATCCCATGTGGAGTTGATCATAAATATGTTGCTATTTATTAGAACTACAATGACATGTATAAATTCTTTCCACTTTAATACAAGAATTACTCTCTCCACTGTGGAGCTGTGTAGCGCTCACTGTGGCACTCATATATTAGATTGGGTCAGCGTTGTAGGAGGCTGCACTAAGCTGGAGCTTATTTCTGAAAACTGAAAATGCACTAACTATTCACACAACTATTGTACTTTTTAGTATCTGTGTTTCATCTAGGAATACACAGATGTAATGTTTTCCTCTAGTGTTGTAACGCTGAAGTGAACAGCACTTTTGTTCATCCATAATCCATACAGATTTGTACATACAACACAGGTGCATACAAGCTGCAAGTGCATTAAGCCTTGCAATACACAATAGTCTAGTGCGCCATAGGGAAAGTGTTAAAAATTATGAATGTTGTTTTCATTTAGATGTTTAAATTTTTATATTTCCAGATAATAGATGGTGTATTGTTTCGGGAGAAAGACTGTCATTTTCCAGCAAGATGTGCAGGTGTAGAACATTACTTGAAGATGCTGGCTTCTAAACTACCAAACTTGGAGATAGCCCTCAACACTAGGGACTGGCCGCAAGTCAACTCTGCTTGGGGCCACAAAAAGTCACCAGTATTTTCTTTCAGTAAGGTCAACATATTCTTCAATAGATAACATTTTAATGTCAAAATGGGTACCTTTTCTGTTGTAATCTCCCAATTACTTCAAAATTATACATTATATGCTTATAAATCATAGTTATAACAAGGTAACTTAAACCTTGTGTACCTACTTTGTTGCTTTAATGTCTTTTTTCCTCTTTCAAAAGATTGCATCTAATTTTTGTTTGCAGACAAAAGAATATTTTGATATAATGTATCCCACATGGAGTTTTTGGGAAGGAGGACCAGCAATTTCTCTATATCCTACTGGCATTGGTCGTTGGGATAAGCATAGATTGTCAATATCATCGGCCGCAAAAAAGTAACTGCATTTAAATATAATTAAATAACTTAATTAATTCAAAATATGTCTTGAAACAAGATATTGAGTAGCACTTTAGGTATGGATAAACTTAAATAATTTTTCCAAGTTGATTACTCATTTTGAAGGACTACATGGTTTTGAAAAAAATATAACACAAACAATGAACATTGTTTCCAATTTGCAAAACATAAAAAAAAAACGTCTAAAAAAAATAATATTTATATTCAAATTGAATAATAGAGAGAAAATAGATGTATTTTAATATATGGCATAACAGCTCTATACCATCACTACTAGATTAGGCATCATCTGTTTCTGAAATCAATTTTTTAAAAAGTGCCACTGCCTGAAAGAAATGTTATCAGTACAAATTTGTGCAAATGCTTAAAAATGTTACTATGTTCATTTGTTACTTTAACTTCTAGATGGCCATGGGAGAACAAGGAACCCAAAGCATTTTTTAGAGGTTCTCGAACAAGTGAAGAAAGAGATGCACTGATACTGCTATCTCGAAGTCAACCTGGTCTTGTTGATGCACAGTACACTAAAAATCAAGCTTGGAAATCAGATGCGGTAAGGTGGATATAGTACAAATTTAACTAGTGAAAACAACTTGTCTTTGTTGCATGCTAAAAATTAATAGTGTTAAACTGTTATACTACTAGAGAATATAGTTTGAGCAGGGAGGTACCACCACCGCCCTCATAATCCGCGGTGAGGTGCGGTTGCTGGCTATACTTTGAAGCGAGGCGACCATCTTATTCCTGGGAGTAGCAACACATCTACGTTCGAGCTCAGATTGGATTTTGGTCATGTTTGTGGTTGTATGTGAATATCTATGGGCTGCGATTACTTTACATCAGGTGGTTTGCATGCTCGTTTGCTACTCTTCTCACATAAAAAAGGCACTTGTGTACAAGTTACATTTGTAGTTCAAGGTTTGGTTTTAATGTTGAACATAATTATAATTTAAAATAAGTTATAGCTCTGTTAGTATATTTCTCAATTAATACATTATAATGAATTTGAGAACTGCTTTCAGGACACACTTTATGCAGCACCTGCTTCTGAAGTGCCCTTTGAAGAACATTGCAAATACAAGTATCTTTTCAACTACAGGGGAGTAGCTGCAAGTTTTCGATTCAAGCATTTATTTTTATGCAAATCTTTGGTTTTTCATGTTGGTGATGAGTGGTTAGAGTTTTTCTACCCTTCCATGAAGCCTTGGGTGCATTATGTACCCATTAGCCCAAAAGTAACTCAAAGTGATCTTGTTAAATATATAGAATATTTCAAGTCACATGATTCATTAGCAGAAGAAATTGCCAATAGAGGGTTTGAACACATTTGGGAACATTTAACTGATAAAGATATAAAATGTTACTGGAAGAAGCTGTTGAAAAAATATGAAAAACTTGTTAAGTATGAAGTCCAGAAAGATAAAGATCTGATTAAAGTATAATTCATATTTATGTTTCTTTTCATTTAATCCCTATCTAAATATCACTCTTTGTACAAAGTATCATTTTCTGGTATATTACAGTGATGGGACTTTTCTTCTAGCAGTTGAGTTAGGAGGAAGATCTATGCAGGACCTGGAATTTAACAAAAGCTATTGTAATATCTATAGAACAATTCAGTTGACGCAGTTTATTTATTAGTAGTTAGTAGTGGCAATAAGTGGACTCTCTAAAGTAACGTGAATAATTGTAGCTGTTAAAACATGTTTGTTCATAAGGTGCTATAGTCAAAATAGAAAATTTCTATATATTTACTTTTGCCCATAAATAAATATTTATTATCCATTTACTGACTATATGATTTGATAATGTGACAATTGTGGTTTAATCATAGGATGCATGGAAATCTAATAAAACCAACATACTGAGTAGTGATGAGGATTTTATTTGTTTTCAAAAGAGATTATATTATTAATAACATGATTGCAAAAATTTTGAGATTTAAGAGCGTGAATATCATAGATTTAATTAATTCATAGAATACAATAAAACAGTTTAACAAAATGATCAAGGACTCGATAGTTGACAAATAATTATAATAGACATTAAAAAAATAAACAACTAGCACTAATAAAATTCTATGTAAGCAGTAATAATAGTCTATAATTTATTAGAAAGAGATCAAATTTGCGAAATGCATAAAAATATGACAAAACGTTAATGGTCCTATTGATCTATAGATATACTTTTTGATCTATTCTAATGTACATACTATACTAATGAAGTAAGAAGAGCCCTGGGACGTTAGATACGTTAAAATACCAGTGCTTTTTCTTTTGAACAATCACATTATAAGAATGATAGAATAGAATCTATTATAGCAATAAAATAATGTATTAGTTATTAAAATATACAATTAAAATTTTGAGTCAGATTCCAACTATAACATATTCTTAAAATTGTACAGGAAAAAGAAAATATAGAACTGACCGATATCAACATTATTTATAAGTTTATATAATGTTGAAATGTAAAAGAAAGCTATGGACAAAATAATAGTTGGGCTTATAATTTTATCCCAACCAATATTTCAAAGTCTGTAAAGATAATTTTGAAACTTCGTAATTGTTAATTTTTACACGAGACAAACTATAAAGCGTTTGAGAGAAGTTATGATTCATGAAAAGAGTGATCATGACTAGTTAGCATACATAATCTTAGGGATGTCCCATTGAACATTGAAGATTACGTTTTAATTTGCAGTATTTTGGCTATGGTATCCATCCTTTATATATACTTATATAGTACCTGAGCGTTCTATGACGTTATGGTACTTAGAATAACATAGCTGTCTTTAACGTGGGTCTAGCGCCCTTGATCTATTCATTACAGAAATTGATTAGAATTGACAAGCTTAACTAAAGTCACGGTCGGGGAAGATGGCGGGCGCAACCAGGGTCCACACGTAGAGGCCGATACACATCCATGACGATGTAATCTTGATCCACATTGAAGCCACATTCTCCTTGGACAGCTGCGAGCTGGGGCTAGAATTGAATTGAGTTTATTGGAATACCATATGAGATCATACTTACGATTATTTTATTTATCGTGTGAAGTAAAAAGCATTCAGAACCCGAGAGAAACGTTAACATGGGTTTATATTTAAGCTTAAATGTAATCTGGAATTATTCGTGAAAGTTCAATGAAAGCTCTAATAAGTTTGTTTTTAAGGCTTACAAACAGAATTTTTTCACCAGTTATTTTGAAAAGAAAGTCATTTCAATTTTTATGTACACAATATAAAATAGAACATACACTAAAAGTGGTTCTGTTCCTTCATTATACGAAGATTTTGCATTTGCAATAAAATGACAATAGTCATTGCTTACTTAATTTAAATGAGATACTTACTTGTACCAGTTGGTAAGAGTCATCATGATGTACAGGGTAGCCAGCGCGAAGACTACGTGGAAGAATGTCCAGGAATAGGCCACGCCGTCACCCTCGTTGTCGTGCACCTTGGACTCGGCGCCACCGGACTCCCCTCCGTCGCCGCCTTCTATAGAATCATAACCTGCGCTCAGTGCGCGAACCAACATGCAGCGAATTAGGCTTGCTTGCTACTAATGGTCATACACATAAAGTGACCAAATAGACTCCTAATTGCCAATTTGAGCTATGGATAAATCTGTAAAGATTTCACTATGTATACAATACAAGGAGTTTATACTGATTGATTCCAATGAAAGCATTACAAGTCTATTTAGTTCCTTCTAATATCATTACATAAGCGTATGGTAAAACAATTCATATAGAGTATCAAATGTCACTGAAATGAAATGAAATCTAGAATTAAAAATTGACTAATATTATACTAATAAGTGTATGTATTACAATATTGTGAATGCATCATAGTCTTAAGTGGCTAGCAATATTATATAAAACTTTTACTTTTAATCATCATTATTCCAACAATCTTCTTTTCATTTATATTTTGGAAACATACATTATGTGTCAGCTTATGATATATATCTAACATTTGAAGCATTATGATGCAAATAATTCACAGTATACATAATATTACAATGAAAAATTACAATGAATACTATTGTTGATGCACTAGACTGGGGCATGAATGATATATAAAATATATTTTCTGAATTACGTAGAACTATGTACAGTTTAGCACATGTATAAGTAGCATTATTAATATTCTGTCTAGGGTTAAGTTGTGGGAACTATTCAGTCAAACAAATAATTAACAGGGAAATGCAACTAATAAACCTAGAAATATGAAAATAGCTACACCATCACCTTCCACATTGTTTCATTCTGTTTAAAAGCCGTTCAAGTACACATCTCAAGAGACATTGGGTAATGTTGTAAATATTTATCTAAACATTTACTAAAAGCATGAATAAGCTGTAACCATCACCCTATTTTTGTCAAAAAATGTGAAAAGAAACGTCAAACAGAGATAACACTATCACCTATCATGCAAGACTGCATTCTATTCGAGACTGAAAAGCTGCTAATTGCGACTGCTGCTAACTTTAAAGCAATATTTTAGAACACAAACAATTTTTTTACGTTCAATGCAGACCGAATGTATAGGTAACAATATTATAAGTTTTGGAGACGTGTACAGGACGTACCAAGTGATACATTACCTTCATTAGCAATGAGCCCTCCTTGTCCTTACGCCGTGAGCCCGCCGCGCGGTGACCGCAAACAACGTACAAGTGTGTTAGTATTATGGGCTCATCCTTATATATATATATTTTGATACTTATGAAATAATAACATTAATATACGATAGATATTATTAAGTAAGTTTCTAATTTAAACATCTGATTTGAGAGTCAAAACATTGTAGATCGTAATTTCTACATTAGATGATGGATAATAGATAATAGATATGTTATAATCCTAATAAGAGGAATGCTTTGATAACTGTACTATGGTAAGAGAAAATGTATTCACCTGCGTTGCCTTCCTTAGCGAGGATATGTTCTGACATGGTGATCTTAGAGGAGGAGGAAGCAGTTCTTATACAAGAGTACAGCACACTCAGGACCCAGATGATCAGCCCGATAATCGACTGCTTGTCGAATGATGACTGTGGACATAATATGAACAATTAATGACAATATAATATAAAAGAGCTTAAAAAACCTCATTCTTTTCTCAACTAGCCATGTATCACAGTTCTGTTAAAATAAATAGTCAATACTGATATCTAGTAAAAGATAAACTGGAGGAGAATGACATCACCACACATGACCACATGGCCACATGACATGACATGACCACATGGTGTGATTGCCGGATATACGTAATTGGAGGCGACCATCTTAGTCCTCAAGAGTAGGAACGCATCCGCGTCCATCCTTAAATAG
>DWON01011440.1:0-10179 GCA_018251015.1 Phocides pigmalion okeechobee
TAACATCAAGTGGCCTGCATGCCCGTTTCTTACTCTTTCACAATAAAAAAAAAAGGTATTTGGATGATATTTTTATTATTTGAGCGCCTGTTGTCTAAGGTTGACCGGGAGAAAAAAGCTGGCGGAAAAAAATCTTAATACCTTACAATGAAATAAAATATTTCAATTTAAATATGATGGAAATTAATATCCATATTAATTTTAACGTCTTAATGAACCCACCAGTCGTTTTGGACTTGCTGGGCTTGGGTTTGTCGTGGACCAAGCCTGCTGCCGGCACATCGGGGAGATTGTCTGTCGGTACGCTGATGCCGATCATCTCCTTGTCCAGATCCTCCTGGAAATTAAAATAAACAATTTTTTTTATTTTCAAACAAATATTCCTACATTTGACACACTGCAAGTGACAAGAGGGCTGGTTCATATCTCGCACATAGAACTTCAATTAGTATTCAGTGGGAATGCCGCATGGATTTTCCCTGTACGTAGTTTTGGTAAGGCTTTAATGTTAGTTATTTCTATACTTAAATATATTCAACATTATATTAATATTAGCTATTTACATGCTTAAATAAAATAATTACTTTTTAGAAACATGTAGTAATTTATTGTCAACCCTTTACAGTCTTATATTTGGCCATGAATCTTCACTCAGAATCAGAAGGGTAGGCTATAGTTTGCTACGCTGGCCTGGACTATAGTCCATGATGTTGGTCAAGTATTGGTAGACCTTACACGCCTTTTAGAACTTTTTGGAGAAATTTCAAGCAAGCAGTTTTTCAAAAGGAAATGGCAATTAATTTCTAACTAGCAACCCGCCCTGACTTAGCACAGATACTACCATTCCATCTCAAATCTCTGACATTCTCTCTACACGTATCGACTACCAATGCCCCTTTCTAAGGATCAGAATAGTAAACACTCCTTCTACAGCCTATTTTCTGGCTGTGAAATGGGAGAAATAAGTTCTGTTCTCTTCTCCGCAGCTTCATAATTGATTGCAGAAGTATACCTTGCCATAACATGGCTCTCCTGACCATAGATTTATTTTTCATGTTGTAAAAATAGAAGATGACTAAGCAGGGAATCTGATCTTAAATGATCTCTGCGACCCATGAACATTTACATACAACCTCAAACACGACTAACGTCCTGCCTGAAGTCGTGCATAGATGGACGTAACAGGTCATTGCCTACCACAACGATCAGGACACGGCACTCGCTGCCTCAGACTGTAAACTTCTCATATGTACATTGCGCCGTGTCCTCAACAGAGTTGCAATGGTGGCCCTGGATGCCCTCTTCCCAAATCACTCCATGTTTAACATACCAGCATCAACTGGACGGTCACTGACTTCTGCTCTATGTACATCCAATTTTCTAACCAGACATATATACATATGAAGATCTTCAGAAGTTTGATTATTACTAATAGAAAACATTACCTGTTCCAACTCCTCAAGCTCTCGCTCCAGTTCATCTTCATCGATGTCGTTGGGGAAGGCCACGTTATTGCTGATCGCGTCTGTGATCTCGCGCGAGATGTCGTGCTGCTCCGCGATATCGTCCATTATATCGTGTACTTTGTCCACATCGCTGTTAAACAAAAACAAATCAGTCTTACCACTATCTTTTAAAACTATCATGTATCGAAACAATCATATTTTACACGTTTACATTAACTGTGTTGCCATGAGTGCAAGGAGTACCATTTTCTAATATTAAAAGTGTAACCAAAAGAGCATGCAAGCCACCTGAAGTTAAGTAAACACTGCAACCGTGGACATCTCATCCAATGTTAAATGTGACAGTCACATAATAATAATAATAGTAATAGAAGTATTGTGGCTGGTTGTAGCTACCACCATCACTCTCATAGCTTGATATGAAGCTATTCTTGTGTTTCGGTTGAGGTGTGGTTGCTCACTAAATTAAGAAATAACGCAACCGATTTAGTCCTCAGGAGTAGCAAGGCATCCACTTATGATCGCAGGTGGGATTTCTGTGCACTATTACATTGTATGTGGACACCACAGGCTGCAGCAGCTACTTACCATCAGGACCTGGATGCTTGTTTGCATTTTTTTTATGTGAGAAGAGTAGCAAACGAACATGCAAACAACCTGATATTAAGCACTTGCAACCCGTAGACATTCACATACAACTACAAACACAACCAAAATCCTATCTGAGCTCGAATGTACATGTGTTGCTACTTCTGAGGACTAAGATGGTCGCTTCGCTTCAACATGTAGCGGGCAACCGCTCCTCTCCAACTGAATCACAAGTAATGCTTTACGGTGGATTATGAGAGCGAGAGTGGTACCTCCCCAGTCGAGCTATTGTTCTCCCACCGCTCAAAAGTTTTGTCAGATTAAAGAAATAAGATAAATCAGAACATACATATCCTTGTGTGCGAGTTTCATAGCATTAGCAGCCTCCTTCATTGTGTTGAGGACTTGAGCATTGGTGTTAGCGCCCTCGAGTGCCTCCCGCTGTGCCTCAATTTGAGTGAGCGTGCCATCGATCTGAGTCAACTGCTTCTCGTACCGCTTCTTTCGCTTCAAAGCAGCAATTGCAGCTGTAATATGCAAATTGTTAGCATTAAAGATCCTTACTACTTTATGAAAGTAAAAGAATGTTTTTTTTTTAAATAGAAGAATGAAATTTTTTGCATTTTTAAATACACAACCTTTGATTTAATTGAGATGCCTGTGCTCTTGTCTCATTTTAGACTAAACATTATCGTACTATACAATATTTGAACAGATAAAAGGAACCACAAATAAATATATTTAAGACACCTCTTATAACAAAGGAAGAAAGAAAGACATCTCTTATAAGAAATATTTTTCAAATGATTCTTTGTTGTACATTTTATAGAAGGCATCTAATTTTATTTTTTGCAAGCAAAATCACAGGTTAAGGTTAGTATATACAAATATACAAATAAATTATCAGGAAATTTAAAAATTATGAATTTATAACATTTTTTTGTGAAAAGAGTAGCAAAACAAGCATGCAAACCACCTGATGTTAAGAAGTTGCAGCCTGTAGACATTCATGTACAACCACAAACATCTTGTCTGAGCTTGAACATAGATATGTTGCTACTCCTGAGGACTAAGATGGTCGCCTCGCTTCAAAGTGTAGCAACCGCACCTCTCTAATCGAAACACAAGTAATATTTTACGCGCAGATTATGAGGGCAGCGGTATTACCTCCCAAGTCAAACTATAGTTCTCCCACCTTGAAACTCACATGTATTGCTTCCTGATGATTCAAATGAGAATTTTAGCCTTAAAATAATACTTTTCAAATGAATCTGACCTATGAACCCACAAATACAAATACAACAGATAACTGCTGCTACCTAAAAAAATGTGGTGATTGTTCCTAATAATAACTGGAGATATAACTATGATAACGGTGACATAAATGTTATGTACTGTAGTGTAATGTCATGTTATAAGAGTAGCAAATGAGTATAAACGAAAAGGGAGACGTCCTACACTTATTTGCTACTCATACACGGCGATTTCTAACGGCTCTCGCACGGGAGGGGATTGGAAAGGATTATTCTGGCTTTGAGGGTTCCTTCTTTGCCCAAGCTTCTTCACAAGGGTCTAGAGACCCTCCGGATGAGTTGCGCAGCTCTATAGGAAAGAATGGCAAGTCACCTAATACAGCCTTTGGACATCCATATACAACCTTTAACTGGAGATGCTTGCCTCATTTGCTAGTGTAACTGGTAATGACACTTCTTACATCAAAACAAGAATTATAATATATAATATAATCCGCCATAAAGCATTACTTGTGTGTCTGTAAAAGAGGTGCTGTTACCAGCTACACTTAGAAGCGAGGCGATCATCTTAATCCTCAAGAGTACAACGTATCTACATTCAAGTGCAGATAGGATTTCAGTCGTGTTTGTGGTTGTACGTGGGTGTCTGTGGGCTGTGACTACTTAACATCAGGTGGTTTGCATGGTCATTTGCTACTCTTCTCACATATAAACAAGAAAATAATATCAGAACAGATTATGAGTCTAACTATAGTTTTAATGTTTCTCGAACTATATATGTAAAGGTCATTAATCTCCTTTAGTAAGTCATATAAAAGAATATTAAAATCAAGAACTCTTTGTAACTTAAATAAGAGAACATTCATTAAAAAATCTTAATGACTCATAAGTGTATTGTTTACTCGGACAAGATTACCTAGTAATTATGCCTAAGATAAGTAAGTAAGAAATTAATTCTAGATTTCGCTGATGTTATTTGACACAGCTGTAAAAAAATATTGAAGCATACATGTACATAGATGTCTTTTGTTTAGAAACATATATTGTGACGCAAGAAAGTCATTCATCCATATACACAATATTTACAAGGTCAGTAAAAAAATCTTATTTTATATACACTTGTTTCATTGGTACACTTGTAGCAATATATGCAATATTACCTCGCTTATTCTTTGTGCCATTTTTTCTAGCTGTCTGTATCTCAATTTCGATCTTACGTTCGAGAAACTCTTGCTTTTTAATCAGCAGTTCCTCTGTCTCACGTAATTTCTGTATCGCTTCATGTGTTGTTGGCCCCTTTTCCTCTTTTTTGCCGCCAAACAGCTTCCCCAAAAAACTCATTTTGTACCTGTTTTATCCACTTAAACCTAATAAATTTGATCAGTCGCAATATACCACTAATTGCAAGGAAGGAAAACGAAATTCAACATTTATATTCACAGTTCACACACTTTTATAGAAGTATGCGTCATCTGCACTACTCGCGAATTGCGATCAAAAGTAATAAAATTGTTGTCCTTCTTACCCACAACTTTATTTATTATCTATAAATTATAATACATTCTTATAAGATAAATTATTAACAAAACAAAATTTACAATCTAATGTTAAATTAAAGAAAAAAATGTATTAAAAAAAGACAAGTTTTTTGAAGAAACAATTTTTAATATCGTTTCAATCCGTTCTTGGTATGTAGATTCTGAACGCCATTCAAGCTGTTTGCTGTCAATGTCAAACGGTTCAAAACATTATTTAGAAATCTGGGTTCTTAATTTTACTATAAAAATGTAGGTAAATAAGAAATAACAGATGATATATATTATTATACAATCCATAACTATTGAAGTATCAGCATTTGCGAATAAATTAACTAATGCTATAATGTTATAAACATGTTGTATTACTTTTAATCTGTATTTGTATCATGGTATCTGTCAATGTCACAGTCTGATGACATTGACAATCTATTGATGGTTTAATGAAAAATAAAAAATGAACCTTGATTTGGAAATGCAGATGTAGTTAAATTGTGTCATTTTGTCAATAAATAGGTGTAATTATCAATTAGAGATTATATAAAATAATACGTACATATTAAAATGGTCCGCGTAATAACTCAGGAGACGTACGACGAAGTGGTTCAAGAGAATATAGAGGAGTTTGATATGAGCCCTGAGGAGGCAGTTAAAGAAGCGATTGCTCAATTCGAAGCACAGGTACACTGCATTACTACCTATTTTGGGATTACGAAAAATGTTAAGAACCTTAATTATACCATATGCAAACGCATTTCCTCTGTTTAGGGTAAAAATATCCACGTTATAAGATAGCTGTGACTTTATCAAGTGGACAGTTTCTTTTAATTCATATAAATAAAATATGTATGGTCATTACAAAATGCTCGGTAGTTATGACACATCGAGGTTTGTGATTATTTTAAAGAGATTACCGTAAAGGGAAAGTTAGAAAAAGTGCTGAGACATCCTTCCGCCGGCTTTTTTCTGCCGGTCAACGTTAGCCACCAGGGCGCTTAAAACCGATGTACTGATTTTAAATTATATTGTTGACATTTATTAAGTGTATGTAAATACTTTACAATTAAATGAAATATTTGAATTTGAATTTTGTAGAATACAGAATAAGAAATAAAAATGTGGTATGTTGACACTGAAAAATTAATTTTATTGCAATAATAAATAAAAGACAAATGAAAATGACTAAAGTAGCATGTGGGCACACAGAGTAGGCATGGCAAAGAAAGACCTGCCTTACTGATTCTGCAATACAATAGATTTTATAGGTCTGACAAAGAATTGTTCAGGAAGACAGGTTGGACAATGCCCATATTGTCCAACCTTGTCTTCTTAGCAGTGACTGATTATACATAACATCATATTAAATTAATATGCTTATATATTGGATACTCACATTTAATGTTTCTTACTTTTAAATTGTTGTTAAAGGTGACTCATTGATTAACCATTGTACCCAGTATTGTATTGGAACTGAGTCAACTTACCCTGATGATGGGGAAGCTGTTTTAGGGTGAAAAACGTGTTGGTACTAATATTTGTAATGGTATATATTTTTTATCAAATCACGTTTTCCTATCCGGGCGGGAGGATCGACATAGTGCATGCTTTGAAATATATACTATTATTTACTGTAGTAGCAGATTGTTGTAAAGTAATATTAACAACAAATTAATAGCATGGATTTCCTCAAAGTAACGCCTAATACTATTAACTGTTTCTTACTTGTCAATATTCAAAGCAGTTGCTTGGCTCTTGGTCAATTTAAAAAACGTTTATTGTATCTACCTGTTATATAGTAAAATGTATGAATTTCAAGATAATATTCGTTTAAAATATTGTATGCATATTTTTTTTCCAGGGTGTGGACTTATCAAATATAATAAAAGATCTGGCATTAAGTGATAGTACTGACCACCTTGTCTCTGATGTTGTGAAGAAACTGGAAAAGATTTCTACTAGCAAAGATAGCAAAGCTGATGCACTAATACATGAGTTAAATATTTTAATGGTAAGAAATTTAAAGTTTTAATACTTTAAAACTAGAGCTTATTTGAATAGACTCAAGATATGCCTAAAATTTACTGAAATTTTGTACTTTTTAATGTTACACGTGTGTCATCTACGAATACAGAGACATAATGTTGGCTCCCAGTCTTGTAGCGCCAATGTTAACACAGAATTTTTGTTCACCTGAAATTCATACAAATTTTTCCCTACAACACTGCTATACGAGCTGCAAGTGCATTATGTTGCACATTACCATGCAGTGTTGGAGCCTCAGAGAAATTGTTAACTTCATTGTCATCTGCATCCCATTACTGTCGTTCTGATAGGCGTAACAATCTATGGGATATGAGACAGAAGAAACGGATCTCCTTTCTGATCCAAAGACTTTGGCATAGTCCACCATGTCAGCCCAATGCGGCGTGATAGACAAAATACACATTTGAAAACTACATAATATTTCCAAGTACAATAATGAGAAATTTCTTTACAGACTGAATGTGAAAAGGATATCGCACACAGAATTCGAGCAGGCAAAGAGGGAGCTTACAAAATATTAGTGGACCTTCTCGAATCGCGACATAAGTTTTACACACAAGAGATTAATGTTAAAGATAAAGAATGTATTATCAGTACACTGGATACATTAGCTGCTTTGATGGATATGCAGCCTGACTTACTTGACCAGAGAGGCATTGAATTAATTAAGGAGTAAGTACACTGATGGTCTCATAAACTGCATTAAATATATTATTAAATATTGACTTATATGAAATAATGTTAAACTTTACCCAAATAACGAAATTGAGACTATGCACATAACTTATTTGAAGCTATAATTTTATCTTTTACACCAAGTCTCAACATTTTTATTAAGTTTAATCTAAATTTTGCAAACTTATCAAAAATATTAATTCAAATGTAATTCTGACCTTTGATGCACTTTATGAGTCTGTGAGTATATTTATGCTAATACATAATTCCTAGAATCTCTTTGTTGTGCAGGTGCAGAAAATTAAAAGAATTGCTAAATCTTTTATTCACGTTCATTTGAAAAAGCCTCTGAATTTTTTTGCTCCGTACTGTAACCTCTGTACTATAGTTGTGTAATTGTTATGTATATATCGCAATGTTGATTAATTGGAAGGTATAAAAATGCTTCATTGTCATTTTGATGTTGAAATTTTGACTACAACTGAATTAGTTTTTAATAATTATTACTTAGTTAATAGTATCAATATATTTTTAATAACATCAAGTTTTCCTATCCTCATAGTGCATGCTTTGAAATATATACCATTATACATTGTGGTTGCAGATTGTTTCAAAGTAGTTTTTACAACAACTTAATAATTATTATTTACTAACCAATTTTTTTATATAAAAGCTGATATAAACTTCTGAATATTCTATGATGGGCGTACATATCAAATTTTACAGCTGAACTAATTATGTAATTTGTCAAAAGTACCTGTACTTTTTGAACATAACATATATTATTTTGACAATCATGTTATGTTATATCGCTTCCTTCATTTTTTTTTGAAGTGATTTATTTATGGATGCATATTGCAATATTTAATAATTTCTTATAGTGCTTTGTATACATAAACAACTAATCGTTATAAGAAAAAATCCCAAAATAATATAAAACAAATTCTCCCGTCGCGTCTGTCCATTCACGATAAACTCAAAAAGTACTGGACAGATTTTATTAGTTTTCAACAACAGGTACTGATTTTTAGGGAAGGTTTTGGTGTTATATTGTTTTTTTTTTGTAAATTGGGTGACAAATTAAATAGTTACATTCTAATACTTTTTTTTTATTATTATGAAAGAGTAAGAAACGGACATGCAGGTCACCTGATGTTAAGTGATCACTGCAGCCCATGGACAACCACGTCCAATCTGAAATGGAACAGAAGTTCTATCAAAGGATGGACGCGGATGCGTTCCTACTCTTGAGGACTAAGATGGTCGCCTCCAATAATGTGTATCCGGGTACTTTGAGTAAAACTGGGCCGGGTCACTAGTATGTTTATAAAAATGTAATTTTTATAAATAATAATTGTTGAGTAGTATTCTAGATAAAACGGAGAGTGAAGATATTATAATATCCACATTAAACTGGCTGAATGTGACCTGTTTGAAACATGAAATGAATCGGCAGAAATTATTTGCTAAAAACATTGGAGACAACTTCAAAATTATTCTCAAGAAGAAAGATAATCCTAAGGTGAGTGTGTACTGGTGCTGTTCATAGGCGTTAGATCTATAGTTCAATCAAGAATGTATTGTAATTATCTTTGAAGTTTTTTTACATGTGAGAAGAGTAGCAAACGAGCATGCAAACCACCTGATGTTAAGTAGTCGCAGCCCATAGACATCCACGTACAACTACAATCACGATTGAAATCCTATCTGAGCTCGTACGTAGATACGTTGCTACTCCTGAGAAGTAAGATGATCGCCTCGATTCAAAGCATAGCCGGCAACCGCATCTCTCCAACCGAAACACAACTTTACGACGGATTATGAGGGCGGCAGTGGTACCTCCCTGGCAGAACTATACTTCTCCCACCTTTGAAATAATAATGTTTCTGTTGGAGATTTAGTGCCGCCTCCCGCTATACTGAATCGATGTAATATATACGTGCAGTCGAAGTGTTAAAGTAAAAATTGTAAATTACAGTTGCTGATAGCATGTCTGCAAGCGATAAGGCGATTTGCTTTAGATGACGACATTCGAGTGGAGTTTGGCAAGGCACACGAACATGCAAGGGAGCTTGGTGCTCTACTCTTGGGGACACTTGCCCAGTTACTGAAAGGTATCTGTTTTAAACCGTAGGAAGGTAGTATAGTAGAAGAAATGCAGAGCATGCAGACCAGTTAATATTCAATGTTTACTGCAGCCTACGGACATGATGTACAACTTTAGGATAAAAGCTCTATTTATTTAACTTTAAACAGAACCAAAGTTTTATGACCTCGCTTTTGTTTGTTATTACATTTTAAAAACTGCAGCTGAATTATTATTTTGTATGTATATTTGAAGCAAATAATACAAATTTTCATCTTCTATTTTATCTGTATCATATAAGTTTAACCTCTATTTGTCCCCTTAAGGGTGGAATATCTAAAATTCCTTCCATAGTACACACTGATGGTAAAACTATCTGCAAAATTACAGGATTGTAGGTTCAACGTTTTCAGAGGTACATTGGTCATTTAGATCTGTTAGTCAAATTCCTTTTTTACACGCTTTTATTAGCTTGGGTTGTATGTATGTATGTATGTATGTATGTATGTATGTATGTATGTATGTATGTATGT
>DWON01011441.1:0-10178 GCA_018251015.1 Phocides pigmalion okeechobee
TGCATAAAGAGTAGCTCCTCCTCCTAGACTGAAGACATCTTCATGGTTCTGAAGAAATGTTTTAAGTTGTTGGCGCTGGTCACAGGAAAGCATTAAACCTTCATCAGGTCTTAGTGACACAGAAGACACTGCAAACAAATTGCATTTAGATATTTGTTCATCCTCATATTCAAGCTGGTAAGTCCGCGTGCATCCATAGAAATGACAAGAAGAAGCGGCAAAATTATTTACTATACCTTCAGCACAGAGGAAATCAATACCCAGAAGTGTCTCTTATATCTTATAAATAAATATAATCTTATAAAGTCCACTCCGACACATTTGTCTGTAGATACCATGACATCAACACGGGTCACCAAGACGTCACGTAACTGGACAACACCATCTGCAAGTTTCACGATGACCTGTTTGAATCCAAATTTAAGATTATTTTGTTTAAATGCAGTAGCCATCTTTGTAACGTTAGACGCAGATAGTGCAACTGGGAGTGCAACATTAGCTTGTGTATCAGCATTTGTCACTGTCGCATCAGCAGGAGGGTAAGAAACCTTAGGAGACATGCAAAGCTGTACAGCATTATAACAACATGCCCCATGAGATTGGCCGATAACAGGTGGATTTACCCTATCTTGTAAGTCACTATTAAAGTTTTTTTTTTTACCCTATCACGTGAATGTAAACAACTATCAGAACCGTTTTAAAACTCCTATTTGAAAATTGTCACATGAGTTATTAATATTTGTATGACTTTGTTCCGAATTTAACACGTCCGGGCTCATAGGTAATGAATTAGTTATTGAATCATTATGACTACTGTTAATGCAGTCATTATTAATGCAATGTGTATGTTATCATGACTTGGAGAGTTTGATAAGAATGTAGGAGAAATATGCTTATTAAAACTTAAGGAATTGTTTACATGAGATTCAACTGTGTTAATGGCAGAAAAGGATAGATTACCATTGCACTTAGAACTGGCATTATTAGCATTACACTTAGAAAGCTTTTTACATTCCTGGCGATCATGTCTATATTGTTTGCAATACGCACAACGGGGTTTTGCGGTATTCGAACGGGTAGTCGTATGTCTTGCGACTGGCGTCTTGCTGCCTGGCGGCGACGCAGGAGCGCGGCGCAGCGTTGGGCGCGCCGCAAAATCGCCTGCTGCTTGGGCGCCGCGCATCGGTGTGTACTCTGCTTCGTTTTGAGATTCTGACGGCCGTTGTGAACGTCGTATTTTGAGGTGACGTATGTTCCATCACTTTATCCAAAAGGCGTGTGAACGCTTCAGTTTGCGATTGCTGCATAGCACCCATCATGGCCGCTATTTTGCTCGTAGAGAAACTGGTGTCGTCTTCGAGCGGCACTTCGTCCACGTCGTCACTTCCATGGCTCGATTGACGATCTTTGCGTGTGCGTGGCATAATTAAATTGGCTTTACGTTGGGACGCCACTTGTAGTATGAAGACAACTGGTTTTTAGCAGTATTTATTACAATTTTACATAAAATTGCCAAAAACACACGACAACACGCTTCAAGGTCCACGAAGTGCGCGGGGAGCAAGACGCGGGGGCGGAGAGGTGAGTGCAGCGCGTGGGCAGCGAGCGCTGCTATTGGCCGACGCAGTGCGCGAGTATTTAAATGGTTAGGGCGCGTTACAGATTTAAATTTATCTGCGCACAACAAATAAGTGGCATAAATCTTTTGTTGCTAATTAATATTTTTAGCTGAATTCTTTCATTTTCATTGAAATTCTTATAAAAAGGGGCGGTACCTAGCTCTATTTCGTTACGCATTATATTCGGATGCGTCGCGGTGCACGGACCGCAGTCTGTTTCAACAGACCGTCTCAGGCCTCATTAATGTCATTTAGCAATATAATTGTTATTATGATTGTAATACTAGATTGCTGTAATAATTTCGTTAAATAGGTCACTAACTTTATATTTAGTTAATAAGGTAAGGTTTAGTTAAGGTAGTACGGCTTCTGATGTCCGTAGCGCTTCACCTAAATTTCGACATAATTATTTCAGATCCGTTACTAGCAAACTTATGTAAGTAAGTATAAATATATATTTATAGTTATAATTTGTAGGCTTATAATATGTTATTAATAGATCAATAATTAATTAGGATTAAGTAAATGTTAACTACAAAATGGCCGTACACCGTGCGAAACACTTGTTGTTATCGAATCGAACCCTCCATCCATTGATAAAGTTGCTCGTAGTTTCTAAGTAATGAATACTATTTATTATTCTTTCTTAATAACTGAATTACTTTAGTGTTTTAACACTAGTTGTATAAAACAAAAATTTAGTACATCATATATAATTTAGTCCACTAGATGTGAACAGCATATTTATTGATTTTTGTCTGTATGTCCGTCTGTGTGTGTATGGGTATCACTTTAATATTAAAACAATCGCAGTTACAATGTACATGTCGGAGCGAAACCGCATATTTAAGAAAACGCGATGCCGGAAATGTTGTTTTTATTAGTCGTTTTTAGCCAAATTTAGATGATAAAAATGTTTTACCGATCGTAACTTTATGTACCGCCACCCAATTTTACATAATTGGCGATATAACGTAAGCTACGAAACCATCTCAAATAATTTAATTAAAGATATTTCTACTGAATTTCTTCTGAGGGATAAAAGATATCGCGGCACACAAGGGTATGCCTCTAATAATGATACAGAGGTTACATCACTTACATAGGTATATATACTTACGATAGGATCATAGATCATATTCGGTTGAAATAAATTGGCATTATTAAATTATACGCGGACGAAGTCGCAGGCAACGGCCAGCAGCGACGACACTTACATGGATTAGTTTGTCGAGTTCCGACCAGCTCCAAGAGTAACACAGTGTAAGTATAACTCAGTGTGTATAACTGGGGCTCTTCCTCGACTGGGCTGTAAGATTTGCACTTCATTGCAATTGGCATTTATCGGTATTAATGTTTAAATAACGTTTTATTTGACATTTTGATTGGCCGTACATCGAACGGGAGGTGAACACGAATTCTATAAATATATTTTATCGGTCGACACCACCGTGTCGTATTACCACTCATTCCACGCCGGGCGAAATTATAATTGCTTTGCGAATTATTTTATTATTTTATTGCTGCATAAAGTAAAGGCTAAGCGAATTTGTAGGCAATTTGTTTCGAACATCTGCTTCATTATAAAATGTTAAATTGACAATAGTTCTCGTATTGCTGTGTCTGGTCTAATGTATGGATTTTCCTGGGTCACCGGTCCTCTTGAGAACTAATGAAGTGCTCCTCGAATTTGTATTACGCGCTTTTTATGTAACTGCGAATGCAATTAAACCTATTAAAATGTATAAAGTTCTTCACAGAATATTTTCGTGGCGGACTGACTGATATAAGCGTGGTTGGTCGCAGGAGTTTCGGAGCGAAGTGCTCCAAGTGTTGCCGGGGCATCTCGTCGTCGGACTGGGTGCGCAAGGCGCGCGAACAGGTGTACCACTTGGCCTGCTTCGCGTGCGACGCCTGTGGCCGCCAGCTCTCCACCGGGGAGCAGTTCGCCCTACACGAGGACCGCGTGCTGTGCAAGCCTCATTATCTGGAAACTCTCGACGGCGGATCGATCTCTTCAGATGGTAATGTATTTTTTTTTATTGAACCATCACCGACACCATAGTAATCTTTATCCGCAAAATATGAAATAGGAGTCTATTTGAAAAGTTTATTGTTGGGTTTTTTAGAGTCGAAAAATTAAGAAACGCATTTTACAGATGTCTTAAGACAATTTTAAATACTCCGTTTATTATAAAAAGAAAACAAGCTGGCATCTACTGATTAGATATCTAAATAAATCATGACATATTCCAATTTTTTATAAGCTTGTTAGGACCGGATATCAACCGAATGATAGTTGGTTTGGGATGAAGTGCCCAACTGCGTCTAAAGATCACCACTTCTAAGTAACAATTGAACATTATAGAAATGTCTGTCAGTTTTAAATTAGCCCAAAAATCAGTGGAACCAATAAACTATAGAAAAGCTATGCAATGAAACCCGTATACCTTGTTTTCTACTTGTTTGTTTTGTGATTGTAAAATCTTTAAATTGTTTTTTTACGTTTGTGTCTATTTGAGCACTTCACCTGAGACTAATTGTCGTAAAATTGACTGTTACATTCTCAGATGGCTGCGATTCGGAGGGATATCACAAGAGCAAGGCTAAACGAGTTAGGACAACATTCACAGAGGAGCAACTTCAGGTTCTGCAAGCGAATTTTCAGCTAGACTCCAACCCTGACGGTCAAGATCTGGAGCGTATCGCCCAAGTGACCGGGCTCAGCAAGCGGGTGACTCAGGTGTGGTTCCAGAACAGCCGCGCTCGCCAGAAGAAGCATCAACACACTGGAAAGGGAAAGCAAAATCAACGTTAGTATTTTCCATTGGCGTTTGGATAATGCCTTGTTACTAGCTGATGTCTCGTAAACCGGTACTTTTACCCTGACCTGGAGCAGGTCTTGGGCATTGTTATTGTTATGCTCGCTGCGCTGGCAACAACTTCTAGATACTAATGAAATCGGCTTGCGATTGCGCGATTGTTAGTTAGCCTTGCGTACAATTTGTATTGCCTCATATTCTTTAAACCGTCTTAAAATAAAATTACTATATAAACGATTGTCATATTCGTCGTATCAATTATTAAAATCTATCGTGTCGTGTAACTTATAAATGCCATAAATAAATACAAATATAAGAACATGGACACTCTCAATACATAGGTAACTGACACTTTGTGTATATGATGTACCTTGATATTTCATGTGCGTGAGCATAGTACCATCATTACGTCATGACATTATATTAACGAGGTGTATTTGTTGTCCTCAGTGATAAGCCGCGATTCGGATCCGGTGGGGTTTGGGCGGCCCATCAACCTCCACCTCACCTACTCATTCCAGAACAAACCGCCGTTTGTACCCATAGGTAAAAACAATTTGGAAAAGTGATAATAATACAATTTATTGGGATGATGCCTCACGACTAATAGACTTCTCAATTTTTTTATTATATAAGCACAGCAACAAATTTGCAATAAACACAATTTGTTTATTACTTATGGTGTATTTTCAGATGGAACATCATTCACGGACTCTTCAATGGATGAGCTGTCTGAGGACTCGTCGATCCACTGCATGCAAAGCGAAGTTTAGATCTTCCGGATCTCTCGGGACAAGTTTTTGAGCGAATATTGCCGCGCTAACTTCGCCACGGATACGGATACTCGTTCGGACGAGGGCCATCATCACCATACAAATCGTATACAAAAATGCAGTATGGATAAACACAATACTAAAAGAGATGTGTCTATATTAATAAGACGTGTGTATGTACATTGTACACACAGCCGTAACCATTTATTAAGTTTTCCTTCTTTAACATATAGTGATTGTTAAACGACAAAATAATTATTTTAATCGTATTAATTGGAAAGTAGAATGTAGATACAGTAAGTTATTCTCACATTTCTCAATGTACATATCGGTAGTAGGAAGCCCACCACAAAATAATAATAGTCATATTGTGTCTGCAGTAGGTGCCGATAGGTAGTCTCCATACGGTAACTGCTTAGTTTAGTTTCCTACTCGCATTAGTATAGCAAATACACAGTAATAAAAAATATCAGTTTCCAAATACTATGCTTCAGTCACTCGCTGTGTACGCGCGTATTAATATAACGTAGGTATTAAATTGATGTTATTAGCTACGACGTTTGGCCCTTACGCTGCGTAAAATACGTATGTCTAGATTTAAAAATTAATATAAATCCTATTTAAGTTTCAAATTACCCCTATAGCGTATAGAGTTATATTTATTTATTTATTTGTAGCAACTGTGATACTCCGCATGGCCACGTACGGCTCCCGCCACAGTCCGCACCGCTCTCCGGCCCGCACGTACTTACGTATTGTAGTGCCAAATTATTATAGATACATACTAGATACGTCTTTCCTAAAATATTGTTAGAAGTCAATTTTAAATTAAATTGTAAGTTAGGTTACAAAATTTGAACGTCATTCCTTTCTTAATATTTAGTCGTTACTCGCCCACATTCCTACGTACGCATTAAGTTAGTTGTAGTAATTGTCCAATGTGTGTAGGTCTTTTGCTTTCGCAAATTATAACATACACTCTCCTTTTATCTTAAGCTCTATTCAAGTAATTATACGTAGGTAACGTGAAATATTTATTGGTGCACATTTGCGTGCGATAGACAAATGTAAGGAAGGGTTTCTGATGCGCAATTGTCGTAGTACTATGTACGTATGTTAGAAAGAGCTTGCTTCATGCATATTTGTTACTTTAATAAACCTATAACTTGTATATGATATTTTATGTCATACTCAGTACCTATTGTAAATAAAGTTAAACTTAGTCATAATTCCTTCGTATTTGTGTAAAATCTTAAACACGTTATTAATAATTATGACGTCACCGTAGGTAAGACCACGTATGTTTCTTGTCATTTTCAGTAACTTACTTGCTGCAATGAGTAAGTACTATAGTTTATTCTGTACAAATTATATTATTAATAATATTATGTTGGTTAAATTGACTTTTATTTTAGCTTCCCCTAAATACAAGTAGCAGTTAAAATAAAAAAAGACGAACTTATGTATTAGCGTTGTATTAAGTTTTACTTTATATTTTTATTTAAAGGGTCTGAATTAAACAAATGGGCTTAATATAATATTTATTTTTTTAACTTCTAACTACAACCGCTTATTAATAAACTAATACTAGAATGCTTCTTCATTTTTATATTAGGAATCCAAATTACAGAATTTATTGAGATGAAATATGCATTTACCACAACGCTAAATTTAAAAATTCGGCAGGGAAACGAAGACTGCCACTGAAAATAGATCACAGATTCTTTGATAAGCGGAAATTATTTGAATAAAACATACAGGTAAATAACACAAGTTGATCACATTATTGCTACATAACTTGAAACTATCTGTTATCTTAGTAGTGATTACAGGACCTTCACCCATGTAGATGATAAACTCGCCACATTTGGGCTTATAGAACTCGTCTCGATATGTCATTGTTGATCAAATAAGGCACCAAGTCTAATGTTAGAGCTGGATCTTTAGTTCTTGCCGTGGTATTAACTTTATAATTCCAACACTGACTCAGTCGGTTGGTTCAGTATAGGTTTTCACCCATGCTAGGCTCACCCATAGAATATTTATTCAATCAAATTTTGTGATAACTTAAGCTATACAAGTATAAAATTGTTAAAACTAACGTGCGAAGATTATATCTAAATATTATATATAAATATGACTGGTTCCTACAGCTTGTTCATGGTACACAGTAGCAAGTCCATCTCCTGATGCACCTCGCGGAGCAGATCTTTCATTTGTTTGGTCGAGTCCAGGATGTCGATGCTCTGGGTGTATGGGTTGTATCGAACGCCGAAGTCACGAGGTATGGTTTGAGCAAATTTTCTAAAATCGATAAATATTTAAATAAGTTTTCCAAAATATATACAAAACATAACAAAGAATGAAGGTTATCCGGAGGATTATATTATAGGAAAATTCCGACATCCACGTCTTTTGTCTTTATTTTATACGGAGTTTGCTTTAACATATCCTTCAACCAAAATACTACTGCGCTGTTGTTATAAACACTCGTTCTTAATTTTCATACGATAGTGGGATGGCAGGCGTACAGACATAGAAACGTCATTTGGCTATTACATCCTGTATCCAAATTATATCTTGGTGAATGGGAAAACAAAATTTGCTAAATCTTAACACACAGATTGAATAAACTCATCTTAGAAATTCATTCATTCAGTCAGCTATATGTGTATAACGATGGATATTTTATATCGATATCTTTGACCCTCAATAGATAAGACCTCATGTAGATCACCGTAAAGTAACTTACATCATCTTCTCCTTGGCACTTTCAAAACTGTTTGCGACGAAGTAAACGGGCTGGTATTCTGTGATGGGGTACTTCTGTTGGCCGGTCACCTCGGGCTCGAACTCCCGCAGCGCGGGCTTGTCCGACAAGCAGTACTGCAACTCACCGAACGAAGACAGCAGGCCCGCTCCGAATGCCCTGAGCTTGCCTTCTTGTCGGCAAAGACCGAATTCAACCGTGAACCAAAAGCACTGTAAATCGAAATTACTTGTTTGAATAAAAATAATGATATTAAAGAAACAAGAAATGGAAGTATTTATGTACATTAGTTATTAAAATGAATTTAAACATTTGTAGTGATATTAGAGTTATCAAAATGTAACGGAAAGAATGGTGGTGGTGTTGTTGGTCATATAATTTTCTTCAGGTAATTTTATGTTTGGTATAAATATATTTTTTTAACTGAGAAAAAACCAAACGCGCGCGCTGGTTACTTGTTGTTAAGTAGACACTGTAGCTCATGGTCATATATGAGATCATATGTATATGTAGATACGTGTTATAGCCTTGTTCCTAAACCTGCATGATAATCTCATTTCGCATGATAATCGCTGTTCCTATATTCGTATATAATTAAGAAAGATCAGATGAGTTTCGAAAATTGATATACCGTAGCTAGTTTTTCGATGTAATCATCGGGGGCGCCCAGTGACGCCAGCCCAATCTCCTGCGAGAACTGCGCGAAGGCGGGGTCGGCGAAGAGAGGCGCGTGGCCTAGCAACTCGTGGCACACGTCTGGCTCCGGCGTGTACAGCGGCTTGGAGTGGTGGCGTACGTACTGCGTACTGTGAAACACGCGGAACGCCAGCCCCGCCAGGAAGTCCCGAGACGACAGCAGGCCCGCCACCGGCCGCAGCGTGAACCCGGTGCAATCTGAAATGAAATATTGTAGTTATCCTCATGCAACCTTGTGTTGAGCAGGGTATGAAGTGGTGGGCTCATTGTCAGACAATTGACATGAGATAACTTTTGTGGTGATACTTAAATTACGCCGGTGATAATTAATTTTATTGTGGCTAACTAGAAATTGTAGAATTCTTAGTAGTTCCACTGTGAAGGCATTTTTTTATTTTTCTTACGATATGAATACTGGCTTATAAAGTGAAAGTATTCCTTTAGAGCTAGTAAAGCAAACCTTCTACAGGAAACTCTGAATAGGTTAGTTACAGTTCCTATATGCAAGTATGCATATGCAGTACAGAATAAATTCATTTCATATAATGTTGAGTAGAGAAGTACACTGAACGGAAACAATATGACAATTCTTTTCTCTAACCAACAGTCCCACGGGATCTGGATAGTTTTATACGTTATTAATGATCGATACGTATGTATAAAAATTTCATACTTAAATTATATATAGGGCATACCTTTCAGAAAATTGGAAACGTCTTCTAATTGTGGAATATTATCTTCCCTGTAACCGCAATTCTCTATCAACAGCGGAAAAACGTGGTTGTGTTCTTTGCAGGCATGAGTCGGGTACAGTTCTGTGAGTTTTCTGAACACAGCTCCCCAGGTGGCTACTTCTTCCTTAGTGTAATCGACATGCGGCAATGGTTGGCCGTGCTTGTAGTTATATGCTATGTCGGCGAAATACTTCCTGCGAGCGCGATACACCGGGTCCGTGAAGCCGGGGTGGTCGGAGTCCAGCTCGGCGCCGTATGACAGGATCTGGTTTGCGAACCGATCTAGGTCACGAATACGGCGCGGGAACCATGGTACAGCAGCTGAAAATAAAACAATATTTCATACATTAATATTAGTTCTTTTTATATTATATATATAATAAATAAAGTAATGTAGTGAAAGGTTTTATTATAAAATAGTGCAAAAGTTAAAAATACATTGACATATCAGAAGTTTAAAAGGTTATCTGTTCTACACACTAGAGGACTGTCGAGTATTTGAATTATATTCAGCACTCTCAATTTTACTATGTTAAATTATACTCACATTTGTTATCCTTGTAATTTCTCGAGATAATATTCAGATAGCCTACATTATTCTGCAGCTCCTCGAGAGCAGCTCCGAAATCTCCACAGCCGTGTTCGCATTCTACCATAAACTCATACCCCGGTCGCCTTAGGGACGATCTGGACTCAATATGGCTTAGATTGACGCCATGCGAAGAGAACACATTCAAAAATTTGGCGAGAGATCCGGCTTGATC
>DWON01011442.1:0-10178 GCA_018251015.1 Phocides pigmalion okeechobee
GAAGTGCGGTTGCCGAATACACTTTGAAGCGAGGCGACCATCTTAGACCTCAGGAGTAGCAACGTCCGAGTGCTTCGTGTTTGTGACTGTACGTGGATATCTATGGGCTGCGACTACTTAGCATCAGATGGTTTACACGCTCGTTTGCTTCTATTCTTTCATAAAAATAGATTGAATCTTTTTATAATATTATTGAGCACTAGAAAGGAACACAGGACTTGTAGGGTACAAAGGGGTTTTGTATATATTTATTTATATGACATTCAACGCAGGTTACATATATATGCAGTGTATCCGTAATTACAGGACATTACAGAACATTTTACATGTGGGAGAACTATAGTTCAACTGGGGAGGTACCACCACCGCCCTCATAATCCGCCGTAAAGCATTACTTATGTTTCGGTGGCAGAGGTGCGTTTACCGGCTATACTTTGAGGCGAGGCGACCATATTAGTTCTTAGGAGTAGCAACGTGTCTCCGTTCGAGTCCAGATAGGATTTCGGTCGTGTTTGTGGTTGGATGCCTATGGGCTGCGATTACTTAACATCAGGTGGTTTGCATGTTTGTTTGCTGCTCTTCTCTTATAAAAATATGACAGTATGCACTATAATTGAAATGTGTGACGTAATTATAGTTCTATAAAAATATCTACTTTGTTATTGAATGGTTTTTTACAAAAAAAATTTATAGCATCCCTAAAGACAGACAGGAGGTTAAATTTGTTTGAAGTAGGTCTCCCTTTCATAAAATTATATCAAATTAATTAGTATTTTTAACGTAGAATTTTTTCATCAAATTTTAATGGAACCAAACGAAATGGATATCCTTTCAAGTAAAAAAGTATTTTCCAAATCGGGTAATAATTAAGATCCTCAGTCTTTTTAAATTCAGTTAAAAATATAGCGCGTACACATTACACACCGAAAATAATGGTTGCGTAAAAATTTAAGGTTAAACCGAGATAAAGAAAGTCTAGGCACCTCTTACATATTTAATGTGCGAGCAAGAGCTGGGTCTTAGCAATTTATTCGCGCTAAATTATTCAAGGTCTTTCCGTCCATAATTGCTATTAGTACAAAACAAAATCGAAATATCTACTAAATTAGTGTACATCCCTAAAGACTTAAACAAATATGGGTAAAAGTAAATAAGTTTAGAGAACATCGAGTATGTTTATACCCGAGTATCTACTGAAATATACAGTATGCTGAAGGAAATAAACCACAAAACTTATTCTTGTGATAAAACTATGCGAGCCTAGGTAGCTCTTACATATTTAATGCGAATGCGGGGAGTTGGCTCTTAGTAAATTACTCGCTCTGCTAACTTATTAAGCGTAATTCCGCTGTTTCAAATATAAATAGAGTTTTTCATACTTCCGGCTAGTAAAATATATTTTTGTTTAAAAAAATATATGTAAGATAAATTAAGGAGTGTTGTTACTTAATAGATCTTTTACTTTTAGTGCGTAAAATATTTAATAAGTCAGTAATTTTTAAGAGGATTTTAGTAAATTAAAGGTGATAGAGCAGTTAGAGCTCGCCCGGGGCGGCACCATCGCTACCCTCATAACCCACCGTGAAGCAAAATGTTCTTTATGTATTGTGTTTTGATTGGGGTGGTGTAGCTGCCGAATACACATTGGAGGCGACCATCTTAGTCCTCAAGAGTAAGAACGCATCCGCGTCCGTCCTTAAATAGAATTTCTGTTCTATTTGACATTGGACGTGGTTGTCTATGGTCTGCAGTGACCACTTAACATCAGGTAGCCTGCATTCCAGTTTCTTACTCTTTAATAATAAAAAAACAAAAAACAAAGTGAAAAGACAAGTCTATAACACAAAAAATATTTAATAGTGTAGATGTAAATTAAATCTTTATGTTTTTTATTTTATTTTATGTATTTATGTTATTTATAATAGCTAATGGCCACTCATTAAAAATCACATATACTTTTTATTAATTTATTTAATTAGATAAAAAATAGATAAACCTGTTCCTTACTATTAGTATTACGATTTTTATGACGTGTGCAACGTACGTGTCGTCCGATCAATTGTCCGTAATTAAGCAATTATAATTTTCATAGAAAGGCCTTTCATGATATCGAAAATATAATTTTATGATACAATTGATTATATTGTAAATCAAAATATATGAGGTTCTTTAATTTTAGGGACTGCGAATTATTTATAATAAAATAAGTTAAGAAGTAATTTTTTTGACATTATATTTATATTAATAATTTACCATCTTTGAATTGAATTACTAAGAATTTATTTTCATACTTACAATGATGAAAATCTTAAAACTAATTATAATAAAAACCTAACCTAAACAATCTGAAGGGAGTCCGCGCCCATGCGGCATGGTTAAAAATAATAGTTTATAAACAATTAATTAATTAATTAAACAATAATTTTAAACGCACAAAACAGACTATAAGTTTTATTCTTGTACTGAAACTAAATATGAACGCGGTCTACGTAGCTCTTACATATTTAATGCGCGTTCCGTAGAGCTAGCTCTTAGCAAATTACTCGTGCCGCTAAATTATTCAGTGTGATTTTCCTCTTACTAATTAGATTGCTTTGGAAGTAATAAACTGAAAAATTATAATCTCCTATTTTTATGTCAATAAGATAATTAAAATTGACGTAATTCATTAACGTAAATGTAACATGGAATATTTAAAACTAATTATAATAAAATATTAACTTAAAAAATGTACAACGGGCAATCGCACTTCTCCAGCCGATACACAAGAACGGGTTTACGGCTACTTAGGAGGGTACCGATGGTACCTCCTCATTCCTACTGTTTTGCCACCATGTAAGTTTTATTTGAAGTCGTACGCAGTTACTTTGGAAGATATTTTTTACCTCACCTGTAAGTGTAACCAGCAACTGCTCTCTCCATCTCTTCAACTCAAACAAGAATTACTTGATGGCGAATTATGAGAACAAGGGTACTTCCCCGATCGACCTACATTTACAACACCTGTCAAAACCACCTTAAGCTTGATAGACCTACACAAATAATAAAATTGTAATTGATCGCTATATGTAAATCGAATATATAGGAGAAAATTTAAAGAATTTAGGGGTTTTTATTAACGCGGTAGAATCCGAAATAGCAAGTACCTATTAATTTTTGCCTGTGATTTTAATTCGGTTTTCATTAATGTACTTAAGGAAACTTCACTTTACATTCAGTGTTGGTTTTATTTTAAACGGTCTATAAATTAATAACGGTATAAAATAAAGTCGTATCAATTTAATATTTACGGGTGTTACGTCGGAACTTTGGCGATTAAAATATCAGAAAAAAAAATTAAGTCCATGTGAACGAAGTCGCGGGCAGTAACTAGATTAATAATAACATAAAGATTTGTAGAAAAAAGAAAAATAGAAAAATTATTACGACGGTACAAAAAAGCTCCGTTTAATTACCATAATTTCACAAACCATGAACAACCCAAATTGAAACAGTAGACTGTTATCTACCCTCAAGACAGGAAACAAACAATCTCACAGGTCATTCACACCTCCAAATTCGCTTTCAATCATCTAACCCGAAATGAGTTGCTACCACAAGCTTTTCATGTTAAACTTTCGAAACGTACCTTGAAACTACAAAAAGAATTAAGGCTTGCATCGTAAACCGAATTTGAACCTTCTTTGTACTGGTATAAGATACTATTTAAACTGTACTCCCGTTTCAACGGTAACAAAAACTACGGTTAATTAAAAGTAAACCTAATTTTAGTAGCGCATAAAGTTCATTTTTCAATTAGCTAATAAGGTTTATAAGACCTTCATGTTGCATAACAGTGAAATTGCGGGTAGTTTTCGAAATTCAAAGTGTGTAAATTAGTTAGTGTAAGGTGAGGCGTCGGTTAACTCGTTCACGCGAGCTGATCTAGCTATTAGTTAAGGTGAATTAATATATTTTTAAGGTTCCGTTGCGAATGGGTAAAAACAGAACTCTATTTATCTAATTTTTTCTTTTTGCTATGTAGCAGTTGTTTACGATTAACGATATAAGATTGGCGATATTTCGGACCAGTTGCATTTCCATCTTTGTCCCCAGGAGTAGCAATGCAACTACGTATTACTTCAGAACTCCAGTGTTTTTTTGAGGTTTATTTTTGATACCTATTTTGCTACTTTGATGACAATACATGCTGGGATATCTGACGTCATTCTAATTTGGCGTATCATACACGATTGCGGACTAGCTATTCTGCATACCACAGTACTAGTATTAAATGAAAGGACTTACTGAGAAAAACTCGAAAATTAATATGTCACATTAAGTTTGTTTTCAAAATAAAATTTTACTATTAAGTTATTCAATATATTCAATATAAAAAACACATGGAAACTGTACGTTACATGGCAACTGCACGGAGCATGGCAACCGTACATAATACATGGTAACTGTTAATATTTAAGCAAAATCCTGAACTCAGTACACTTTATGAACCTACATATTCCGTCGCAACGAGATCATCGGGTAAGTAAACTGTACGATTGAAAGTCGTAAAATTTTTGCGACTTTCTCTTTTAAACGAGTCATAAATAATAAATTGCGTGGTGTGAACGAAGCGCGCATAGCCCAGGAGCTTATAATCGGAGTTAAGCATTGGCGTCTTCGGTAATTGGATGGGTGATCATTGGTATCAAAATTTCATGTGCGTCTTCGAGTTGTAGAATATAGAAATACAAAAAGTGACAAATATATAAACAAACGGATCATGCGGCATGGTGCCAAGAATGCTAGCCGCAGTCCCGATAAATAGTGATCCCAAACGGCGGAAAATATAGATCAGCTCTCTTATCACCAACAGCGTCGATCAAACGTTGGACTAACTGTTAGATTAATTACGATGAACTGATTGTACATTACATCTTTGACATTTATTAAGTATATATAAATAAAATAAAATATTTGAATTTACGTCTCAATTTAGTATTTTATTCGGATTTAGACCTGAATGTAAATCTGGATCTGAATATGAATTTAAATTTCACTTTGCATTTGAACTTGAATATAGTTCTTCAGAAAATTCTGTTACACCTTAGGCACTTAACAGACTTTGTGGCAATGTACGTCAATAACACGCTCAAACTACACAAAACGTTTAACGAGACAGAATACGAAGAACATATTTCACGAAGTCAAACGAAACTTCTATACTCTGAACTAAAGGTGCTATAAATTAGTCGACTTAACAAAAGACGGTCCGTGAATGCGAGCCCGCACATTGTTCTGTCAGCTCAGACAAAGCGTCACGTCTGCGATTAACCGGTGCGCGAGTCATTATAATTAACTTGCTGTTTTAAAAAGGTTGCTATTCAAAGTGCGTATGTGGCTCGAATAATGTAATGAGCCTCTGATAAATCGCCAAGTCTCTGAGAATTCTCTAAGAAGTATATAAAAATTATGTCATAAGTCTATAATAAGTCTCTAATAAGTGAATCAGAAAAAGAAACTGATGCTATCTTAAAATAACGTACGATAAAGTTTTATCGTAGAATACATAGTAAAAAATGCGATTGCTTATTTTCATATTAACTTATCCGTTAAATCAATGTTGTACAATCAAAGCAGGTGTTCATAAAAATAACAGGATTCTCACATTTAGTTATAGTTTATGTTGTATCTATAAATATTATAAAACAAAGTCCCCCGTCGGGTTTGTCCGTCTGTTCATGATAAACTCAAAAAGTAATGGAATGATTTTTTCACTGGTTTCAAAAACAGGTTCATATTCAGGACAGATTCCTGTGGAATGTTTTGGTGTATAATAATTTTTTTTTTTTTTGTAAATTAGGCGAGAAATGAAATAGATATATTCAATATAGTAATTCATTCGTCGTTCAAAATAAATGCTTCTAATTGTTAGTTCTTGCAACTAAATAATGATTGGATGCATGTACGAAAGAAAAATAATGTAAGTAAATATAAACTCTATTACCTCAACGAAGTTCAACCGAGTCGCTAGAATGTTATTACATTCAGTTATAATTAAACAATTTGTGCCATCACAAGAAATGTTTTAAGGTGGCATTGTTTTAGTTTTGTTTTAGTCGTTTCAAGAATAGAAGGCTTTACGGAGCAATAAATCGACGCCTCCAGGTGGCTCGACTCCATCACCCAGTCCAGAGTTCGAGGCCCATTCGCAGCTTGATGGAGAAAATTATTCCCCTAATTGCGACACGGCTCCATTATTAAACGCGTTATTACATATACCAAACCTGCTGTATTCGTATTGTCAGACTAGATCATATAATTTTATTCTTCTTATTATGAGAGGAGATGAATTGAGGTTGTTTATCCGTTGAACGAAATACGAAAAATATACTTTTACTATGTAACGGGTGCTCAAGATTCATTTTCAAGTCCAGTGCGGCACATACGAGCTCTCCTAAGACGTGCTACTGAGCCTGCTCTTTGGCTCTACGCATTCAATTGCTTCCCGCTACACGGCGTAGGTCGTCGCGCCACCTCGTTGATTACTAAAGATTGATCATTGTTATCATTTCGACTTAATATTAACGCGGAATTTATGCATTTTACTATATACCAGATACTTATATATTTTTTTTTAATTGATGATATATCCGAACCAGTTGCTTGTGGTCACAGCTAAACTGCGGTGGAAGGAAGTTGTTGACAGGCGCTATTGAAAGATTAATCTACGTACTTATCTTTTTCACATTCCATATCATACAACATATGACATTTTTTTATGAAAAATATACAATCAAAATTTAAATGCGTTTTTAAACCCTCGGCGCAAAGTCTGACGCATCTGTCTGTCCTTATCGTCGTAACGCCTAGACGAATGATCTATTTTTATTCAATTTTTTGTTGTTTAAAGGAGGTTAACCGAGAGTATCCTTAGCTGTCCGAAGAAATTCGTCCTATTTGAAGGTGATCAGCTCTCTAGTAGTTGTTAAAGGAATTTAAGTCAAATCAAATCAAATCAAAATCAAAAATGCTTTATTTATACAAACTAAGCAATAGTTACAAGTTGTGGGATCTTCCCTGGTAAGTTTATAAGACCTGTGTTAGGAAAGTCCAATCTTCTTTCCATGTGTCCATTCGTGTATAAATATTATTAATACAATGATTAAGTAATTAGATATACATACATAATACATCCCATATATATAAAGACAAATAAATATATAATTTAAATTTATGCAGAGATAAAAATACATACACATATGTATATATACCTATACTTATACATTTGTATTTAAATCATATAATTATATTTTCACACTTATTAAGTTTATATTAAATGTTTTTAAATATTCTGTTACTCTTTTTTTGCATACCGATAAAGGTAAAGTATATATTTTTAGTTGTCTGTTTATTCTATTATATAATTTGTTTGATTGTGCTTTGAACTGTTTTGAGGCTAATATTAATTTAGTTTTTAAGTTACATAAAACATTATATTGGTTACGCTTCTTTTTTATTTTTGAATCAACAGAATTTTTGCTTTTCATGCCTTGCAAGTCATGCCTGACATCGTGCATAGATGCTTTTTTACACCAGAGGACAATGATTGTCCCTTCACTGCTAAATGTAGCCGGCAACCATATCTATCTTTTGTCCAAAGTAAGTACTTCACACAAGCAGAAGATAGGTAGTAAAGTAGTCGCTGCAACCCATGGACATCCACGTGCAACGTCAAACAGGACCGAAATCCTTTACCAATTAGATGTGTTGCTACTTACGAAGATGGTTGCCGGTTTTCAGTGTAGCCGGCAACTTCACCTCCAACCGTAACACAAGAATGGTTACACGACAGATTATAAAGCGGTGGTACCGACCCGATCGAACTGTAGTTCCACCCATCAAAATTATTTCACAAAGAAACAAATTCATTTCCGAATCCTTTAAACAGAGCATCAAAGCCAAAAAACTGTTAAACTTGTACAAGTTACAGATAAAATCACCTCGTAATAAAAAGTTCAGAGTTTCACTTAAAAACAGGAAGCGAAGCGACCGACAAACAATTGGAGAAGGAATCAAAGATCCTTAATGGATAGAAAATGGATAGTACGGAGCGCGGGGAAAACATTGGAGCAAATTTTGCATAGTCAGCTACACGGACATACGTGCGGGGTGCTGGAAGTAACTCTGGCAACATTGTTAGGGTGTACCTAGGCCGACCTAGTGAGGTGACGTCACTGGTGTTGTGCAATAAAGCATGTTTGATTTGATTTGAAAATAGATAAGATGTATAGACAAATTATTTTTTCATAATAATAATATTGAACCGAAGTATTTTGGAAAAGATACAGCTAAATTGTACTGGGATGGCTATATTATTAGCAATAAAATTAACATTAAAAGTAACTTAAACAATTCTTGTCACATACATATATGTATTTCAATGACTAATTATTACCTATATGGCATCAAGATATAGTTAAAACCATAACTACTCGTATAAGAAAGACCGAAGAAAAGATAACATCGACGGACCACAATCACAAAAGGCCAACACAGATACAAATGTCATCAGTCATATACTTTATCCTATAAAGTACTCAAAATTTTGTTTTTCTATTAAATATTTGTAAATGTAGGAGAACTCTGATTCTTTTTTATACGTAAAACTTTAGTGACGTAACAAATAACAGCTTTTTGTTAATTGCAACTACATTGTAAAAGGTAGGAGACCTGAACAGTGGGAGACCTCCACCGCCCTCATAATCCGCCGTAAAGCATTATTTGTGTTTCGGTTGGAATGTATCTATGGGCTATGCTATGAGCATGCAAACTACCTGATATTAAGAAGTTTCAGCCCAAGACATCCACTTACAACCACAAACACGACCCAAATCCTATCTGCGCTCGAACGTAGATACATTGCTACTCCTGAGGACTAAGATGGTCGCCTAGCTTCAAAGTGTAGCCAGCAACAGTACCACTCCAACCCTAACACAAGTAATATTTTACGGTGGATTATGAGGGCAGCAGTGGTGCGTCCCCGGTCGAACTATAGTTCTCTCACCTTTAAATATAATTTTTCTAATCTTGTCGTTTCCAGGTGACATTTTATATTATCTCCGTGTGCTAAGCATTCCTGGCCTTTGGATAGCAGCCAAGCAACCACAGTTAGGGATGAAATTTAATACGGACTCCCCTGAATATTTATTTATGATAATACCTAATGATTTATACGCGGGATCTTTTGGCTAATGATTTTTCTGAATCACTTGCATCTAAGTCAAAGTTCAATAGGATATCTGTTTCGGTTTTATTGATATATGCAGATCAGTTAATGTCTGTAGTTCCTGAAAACTGATTTTGAATTATAACTTAGACATTTAATAAGTAAATCTATACTTTATGTTATAAATGTGAATGTAAATTTGTTTGTTACGCTTTCACGCCAAAACTACTCAACCGATTATCATAAAACTTTGTACATATATTCTTAGAGACGGTACGCACCTCTCTAACATAAGTAATGCGTTGCGGTGGATTATGAGAGCGACGGTGGTACCTCCGGTCGAACCATAGTTCTGCCTTTAAACCATGTTATACCTACATAAGATTTCACAAACTCCTCAAGTTTTTCAGATCACAAAAAGCGTGTTCCAACAAAAAGGACATTACGTTTGGGCGCGCTTGTTTATCGTCGGGTTTTTGCGTAAAAGGAGAGGCAGGGTGGAGCCCAACTGAAAGCCTGGCTTAAATCGACTGTGACAAAATTGCATTACAAATTTGAATTCATGTATTCATAGATACATTACTCAATCCAAATTCACAACTTAACTCTAATATATGTATATATTATTCTGAATCAAAATATTTTTATTCAAAGTAGATTCTTATCAGAACTATTTTTGAACGTCAATGAACTACCACCGACTAGTAAGATGTTTCGCTTTATCAAAATTTAGAGAAAATCAATTTATTTTTGCGTCTTGTCCATGTTCACTTTACTGACATTTCTCGTGCACTGCCTGCTCAGGCATCAAACCTACAATCCACTCGTGGCTGCGGTTGTCGCGGTGTTAAATAAGTGGAAAGGACGGTCATTGTATCCTATACAACCTTTAACACGTTGACTGCGGCGCTCATATATTAATTACATCGAGTCAGGATTGCGGGAGGCGGCCCTAAACTAGAGTTATTTC
>DWON01011443.1:0-10177 GCA_018251015.1 Phocides pigmalion okeechobee
ATCCGCGTCCATCCTTAAATAGAACTTCTGTTTTATTTGAGATTGGACGTGGTTGTCCATGGGCTGCAGTGACCACTAACCATCAGATGGCCTGCATGCCCGTTTCTTACTCATTCACAATTAAAAAAAAAATGACAGTCTGTTAGTAAATACCAATTTGGTGTTTACTATATTTCATCCTACAATGACGTTAAGATGTACTTTCATTATTAAATATACGTACACAATGTGTCACTGATAACAAAATTATATTTATATGCATCACAACATTTAATAGATGAGCCCTTTGATAGTGCAAATATTTTGCCGACGGTACGAGTAGGTCTCTTTGTGCAAGTTAATTTGAATAGCTATCACCCTCTTAACTATTTATGCCGACGAACAGCAGTGCATGCAATAATGGCATTGCATGCGCCGCTCTTCCGGCCAAAGGGTAAAAGAGCCATGTAATTAATATTCTAAATCTAGCAATAAGTATTGTAGGCTTAGAGCAGGATAAAATTACGTTGGCGACAACCATTTCGCGTTGTCTACGAGCTTTGTTTGTATGGTTTTGTAAATGGTCTTCTTTGTACGTGGTTAAATTATTTGTTGACTGGCCTTAATGTTCCGGGCTTTTTTTCATCTGACATACCGTAAGATTAATCCACCACGTTGCCCCAATATGGCGGTAGAACTTCCGTTAGGGCGTTGCGTTTTTCATATTATAGATAGAAAAATAAATTAATTTTAAGTATTTTAATCCCATTCATCTTAACTAATTTGATAACAAATAAAAACAATCATCTTCAAAACCGCTATAAAATAAGAAACCAACATTCCATTTAAAGCATGCATAAGGCACCGTTCACCTTGTAAACAAATGACCTTCTCTCCTGTTCCAGCGATGTGACTATATTTTGAGAATTTAAGATTAGTTTTGGAAGAATCATAGAAAAATTTAGGAATCAAATTAACAAATATAAAACAAAAGATTCCAACTTCTTTTTTTGAAGTCGGTTAAATAAAATAATGTTAAAGAGATTAAAGATAATTGAAACTATAGAAAGAAACATCTGCCATAATTTTACGCGTGACCTGTTTGGTAATTTCAATTCACGATCGAATATTATGTAAATAGCCCATGGACATCACTTACGATGCAGATTGATTTAAGACCATCCATAATATATGTTACGAGCGTATTTTTAACATGAAATGGAGTCGTTCGTTCACACTGAATTCGTTTAATCGTCATCACTTGTATCAAAAACAAATGTTATCGAAAAACATACATATATTGAGTTTCATGTTCAAATTAATTTATTGCAAACATAATATGTAGATAAGCAAACAACAGAAGAACCATGAACATCCTGCTAATGTTTTTGTACGTAATAGTGTAATAGCCTCATAATAGTTGCGTGGCGTGCGCGTGACGTAAGCGGACCTGCGTTGATTTGGGTGCGTGGATACGCGATGCAAGGCGCCAAGGTCGAGGCTGATATACTTCGCATGCAAATGAGCACAGATAAAGTACCGCTCATTACGCCCGACACCCGACGCCGAGGCCTCGTCGGAGCCATTACGGGCCCTGTTCGAGACGCCTTTATTTTATTACGGATGTGTTGAGAAAGGAGGTTAATGCTGTTAAATTACACGCATTGTTTCACCTAGCCGTCGCTAAGGCAACCGCGCCACTGATATTGCCCTGGCAGCGTTATATTAGCATTCGCTGCCAAGTACAATGTTAAGGGATAAGGAAACGTAATTACAACGAGCAGTGCTTACACAGCATTGAACTTATTCAATGCTACGCAATCTCTTATTATGGTTTTCTACAACTATTTGTGTCACAAAGTGTACACAAACCTATTACAATCGTGTTATTTCCTTTTTGAAATTAGGAACGAAATCGAAATGAAAAATAAAAAGTTTAGTGAAACGAAAAGATAACGCAAAGAGGAAGTCGGCCAAGCGTCTTATCAATGAAGTGGACCGGAAGTATGGTAACTTAGGAGCTATTTATGTGATTTTCCACGTTGGTGGTGGAGACGTGTCTCTCGAGCCTCACCGTTTAATTAAAGGGCGGCGGGGTGGCGGCGAGGGACGGGGCTGAGGAGCAGGGCATAATGGCGGCGCAATATCGGATGGAAATGCTCGGCATGTAGGAATGCGCCGCACGCCGCCCCTCCTCATCGCGAACGATTCCTGGTATTTTTTATTGACGACTCTGGAAACGCTGTAGTGGGAATAGTCGATGCGATTCTCATTTAACCTGATAGAGTAATACAATTGAAAATTGACAGGGGAACGTCTTTAAAGCACACAATTTTCCTCCGAAAGGTTAATACCGTTGAGACAGGTCGGCGGGCGATTGAAGGTTTCGAGGCGCGAGAGGAAGTGCACGGGTCGAGATAAATGGTGTTCCATTGTACGTCTGCGAGATTTCGTATAGCGATAATACACATCGGAAAGTATCTTTTAAAGTGGAATGAAAGTTTGCGAAGTCGAAAGCAGTGTCTAAAAATATGCTTTGCCTAATGGACACGGCACGACAGTATTTTTCATCCGCACTTTGCTGTCGGTGGAAAGATTAAATATAGAGACTGACGTTTTTAGATACCCTTTATTCAGAAACCATGTCGATAGTCCCTCGTGCACTGACGAAGTACAAATGTAAACCGATTGAAATGTAAAGACAGTTAAATTACTGTTTACAATTAATAAATTTCCTTGTTTCGGAGATTTGCCAAAAAATCTTACACAATTTTCAATTACAAAACTTTATTTCGCTCTTCCAATTGCAGTTAGTCGTACGATAATTAAGTAATCTGTACTGGACATGTTGTAACGACTTATCGGCTAAGTGCAGGGAGAGCACGACGCCAATCGCAGTGCAATTTGAGCGGCGAATGGCGAAATCTGAGAGAGAACGAAACGTGACACCCCACTTATCACGCGATGTGAAAGTTGGACATCTTATTAAATTCTGTTATTTATAACTGCGATACATAAAGGGATACTAACACTGCGAACATATCATGTAACAACAACGAGCGCCATTGTTTTGTTTCATTATTGTTACTGCCAGTCTGTTGTTATCGTTTGAAATTGAAAACAAAATTAAGTCAAGTGATGACGTCGATGTGGACGTTTTCGTCGAAAAATAGTTTTCGGTTAAACGGAACAGAGAGGTGGCACAATTATGACGGCGAACGACAATTTATGCAGCAATTATTTGAAGCAGGCTGGCGTTCAATCCAGGTCAGATTAAGTGATTTTTAAAACTAATGCAAACGATAGCATGCGACGAGAGCGCCCAGAGCGTTGCACAAAGTTAATGAACGCTCGCAAGCGAAACACAACCGTTTGCGATGGATCTTGCTTATTTAGACGATTGGAATTAGAGCAGAATAAAACGATCAAAATACCTCGAGCACCTACATAATGGAATTTGCTCTTTAATCGTGGTTCCTTTTGCAGTGCCCAGTGCGTGGCTAATAACGTGAATTCCAAAGTTAATTTGTCTTCATTTGCGGACCGCGGGTCGTGGACGAGCTGAGGATCGGCCAGATAGACGGACAAACGTGCGTGTAGGTACTTATAGTGAATCACGTAACCGCGGCCTGTTATTCGACCGGAGCTCGCTGTCTCGGTCACGTCTACTTACCAACCTCCGGTGCGTGTCGTTTTACGGACAGTCTAGCGTCTGCTTATCTTCTCCCATAAACATAAATGAATTGATATTTAACGATAGTTAACGAATAAACTGACTTACCGTGGGAGTTACTTTCAATATCAAATTACTCGAATAATAAATATACAAGGCATTTCATGCTCATAGCACTTTGAAAGTATTGTGGGTGCCAACAATTACAAAAAAGTAGGTACGTAAAGGCCCAGACCCAGAACAGAAATATAAATGTATCATTCAGGTGTCTGGATGACTAGCACTCTCTGATGAATGAGATGTGTTATTTGTTATTACAATAAATAACTTCGAGAATTTAATTTACGTGTACGTGCAGTGTAAAATGGTGGTTTTAGAGAGTTAATTTATCGGCGAGAAGTAAAGCACGCGGGCGGCGAAAACTTCACAGTCCGTGAAACAACTCTTACGCGTCGAACAAAGAGCGGGAACCGAGATTACCAGCAGGTTTCGAGCAATTCGAATGGTCTGCAACGGAATACTTCGTGGACGGCTTCAGAAAACTCCTTCGCACTACTAAATAAAGCTTTTGCTATTGATTTGCGAGGAGCACTTCAACTAGTTTCCCTCTTCCGCGATAGGGCCCGGACGCCGGCCGAAGTTTATTAAAAAGTTATTTACGTTTATTTCTGGCGACAAAACAATGAAGAGCTTTGTAGCGTTAACCATCCGAATGAGGAAAATATGAGGTAAGTTTATGCGACGCAAATAAACAACAGGAAATATCTGCGGGGAATTTGCGTACAAAGGGATTTTGTTCGAAACTAGTTGAAGTCACACAGGAATTTATTGGCTTATTTTTCATCCTCTGGACCGTTATTTATGTCGGGTATTGTATGGAACATTTCAACTGAAGATTTCACTGCGTTCTGACAGACTACTAAATTCATCTGTCATAGTGATCGAATATTAACCATCTGTTGCCTCTCTTGACAAACAATAAAATTGATTTACTGGTCGGTTAAGCGAGTGCTTAATTCAATGTCGAAACAGTAGTCTGTTTACGTCCTTTTTACCCGTAAAACAAAAATAGGACCAAATAAATATTTAATTATACATCACAGATATGTCTAAAATGGGTTATTCGAAGTGGTTTAATAAGTTTTCACAACGTTAAATTCACTATCGAATTGACTCCCGGACGTTCAATAAAATACGTATACTTAACTATTTATGCTCGGATTACTTCCCAAGGATAAATGTTGAAAAATGATAATAAATTGAGCGTGTCGATATAAGCAGCTTACGTGACAGTCGAATGCCAATCTGGAGGCGATATTCGTTTTTAAATAACCCGTAACGCGATGAAAGTGAATGAGTGGGTGGACTAGTCTATATTTTTAAGTCGTCTGACTCCGCTGGTGCGTTGTTATTGCATCTGACACTGCCCACGTAGAAGTTGTCTATAGAATTATGAAGTTTGTAGTGAATTAGTTGTTAGGCGCGGTGTACTTGTGTGTGCCTATTTACAAAATTTTTATATTACGTTTAGTTCTGAGGAAAAATACACATCTTTGGAGATTGTATGGAGTTATACTCAAAATACATTCTAAGTCCTCTTTTTGTGAATTAATTCTTACACGTTTGATTTAACTTTTCACTAGACTTCTTACATCGTTTAGGTGATCGAGCAGACAGATAGATTATATTATATTATCATCAGATTATATTTTATATCAGGTATCGATAGATTTTTCACATATAGATAATGACGAATCAATTTTATTTATTTCCATAGAATAACGAGAGACTGCGCAATCTTTCTGGTGCAACATGCGCTCCCACTCAAATATACTTTCACATTCCCTTTTATGCAATTTATCCACCCATGAGGTCTGGCTCCGCTGCAAATACTTCTAAGTATATTTTCTTCCACTAAACCTAATGGTCACGCTAATTAAAATTTTGGTCGCATTTGCGTAGAGGTTGTCGTATGATAAAATGATTTTGATTGGTAGAATGAAAAATCGTAAATATTGGCCATCTACCGGAAGTTCTTGTTGCTAGACCACATGACATTCCCTTAGAGTACCTCAATTTTACATGTCATATATATTCTGCTATAGTTTGTCCATTTAGAGAACAAATATTGGAGTTTATATGACAAAAAGATATGCTCCGAAAATGTACTAATTATTAAGATGTTTTAGTTAGAAGCAAAAAATAACAATATTATTACATACATTTACCTTTCCACTACACTAATCTGGCAGATTAATTGCCTGAAAACTGTGTTAAACAATAACTTAGGTTTTTATTGAATTGATACTATAATAGGTCTTTGTAGTCTGTATCATGTAGAACAATCGTCAACAATGAGAATAAGAATTAATAATCGCTCCGTTTTAATTCACTTTACAATAATTATTCGTGCTATTGAAGAAAGAACATATTTTCCCATAAATCCGTAAAGATGTAGAGCCGTTTACAAGTAAATCAATCTCCCACATACCTTGACAAGCACTCAAAGTGTTGATCCAGGAAAGTGATGTTATAATTTCGGTAAGAGTGAAGTAATCGAGTCAAATTAAGACGAAACAACTTTATAATTAAAATGTGAAGGTGTATCGGATGAAAATTATCAAGTAAGGCTTCACGCAAACATTGTTCAGATAATGTGGTTTGTTTTAACCGCGATATGTAAGCGAAATTTAAGGTAATTATTAAATTAACTTCTTTGACAAATATTACGAGAAAATTATCTTTCAACATAAATTAACCTTTGTACTGCAAACGTTATGATAATTTGGCAACTAACTTATTATTTCTTGTACATTGCAAACTTCATACCAGTTACTACTCTTGAGGACTAAAAAGATCGCACTATTTTTAAGTGTGGCCGGAACTACACCTCTCTAAAACAGGCACAATAGTTGCTTCATGGCGGATTACAAGAATGAGTGAACCTTTTTAATCTAACTAAATTAAGTTTTTAACACTATGAGTCTTGTTAAGTCATCCATCGAAATGACACACGTAATCGTACAAACAACAAAAATTGTTAGTGGATGTTGTTAAACTAGAAAAACGAAGTAACACTTGACCGTGATGATGTCACTGTCTGGTCGATGATTCGAGTTTCGCCGCGACCGTGTCGAAGCGTGACACAACAGTGGTGGTTTTGCGTGGTTTGATGCAATTGTACGTTCGACTTGCCGGCATGCTAGACAACTGACATAGATCGACAATTTAAATTGTAGATACGTTTTGTATTTTTTAATTTAAATTTACAAAGAAAGTTAAATATATAGTTTTTGAATACTATATTTATTCAAAAAATGAATGCCCCAGCTTGTAAAATGAGGATTTAAGAAAATAACGATTAATTACTTCAATAATGTTTCATCTGTAATTATGTCAAAATTTTATGTTTGTTAATGTGTACTCTATCCAGGTTTTATTGTACTCAATTTATTTGCGAAAACACCAAGATTCTGTTAACTATGCTATTTAAAAAAAGCTTAGCACCAATTTATACTTCATGAAGCGTATCAATATTAGGGATTGGTAAGAAATACCTAACGCTTTTTGCCATAGAAATACTTCGCACACTGTATACGTTAATACTTGCATGAAAAATTCATCTGATACAATACTGGACACAATGAATTATTAATTTCCCATATTGTATGGGCCATATACGTTTTAGTGCACCGCTGTGACCCGCGGCGTTGTCTGCGTTGTTCGTTTTATGCGTCTCCCGGGAGCTTCACTGAATATCGGGAAGCTTTATAGCTAACGCCGTACTATCTCGATGAGCTATGCATGTCCGGGGTTTGCCCAACGTGTTTAGGTCGTTATTGCCTAAAAATGTAACAAACTACCCATTGTCAGTTACTTTTATGTAGAGGACAATACTCGTAGCAATAAAAGTAATTCCCATTTCGGTCCAACTGTATTCAGCACGAAAGCTGTTTTCAACTGTAACCGGGCTGCCATTAAAGGAAGGAGGCAGTTGGAATATCCTCATAATTCGCACTCGTTGTGCCTATAATCCTCACGACACGCTCTGACCGGTGATTCATAGGCGTCTTAATGTCAACTGGCGAAATTGATAATCACCTATGGAGACGTTACGAAATCCGGTTTCGACGAACAAGCGAAATGTTCGCTCGTCGGTGGTAATAAAGCGTGTGGGTGATGTTAAGTGAATAAGGCAATAAGCTCGGTTTAATCAACACAACACGTAGCCTAATCAAATATGACCCCCTCGTCATATCGCGTAATTGAAGGCTTAATCACGGGAGACGTTTCGCGGTGTGCGAGAATCGGAGTAACATGCCTACGGGCGTTTGATCGGCACTCGATTGTCTTTGGGCTACAAATTGTGTCATGAATCGCGTTCCGTACCTGCACAACAAATGATGCAACGAGAGTACTAGTATGCTTTAGCATACAAATAGTAGAACTAAAGTTCGAACGAGAAGGTACACGGCCCTCATGAATTGCTGTGAAGCAACTCTCGCGTTTCCGTGGAGAGTTTCGGTTGTCGGCTGCACTTATAGCGGCCATCTTCGTTCTCAGGAGTAGCAACGCTTCTATATATGAGATCAGATAAAACTTCAGTCTAGTCTGAGGCTGCATCTGGATGTCGATGAACAGCAGTGACTACTTAAGTTTAGGTGGTCTGCATGCTTGGTTGCCACACTTCTCATATCAAAAAGTAAATAATTCGAGTAACCAGAACTCGCGTCGCACAGCTAGACCATGACTCAGTTACAAGTATTCGTGAAGTATACTCCACAATACAGTTTTAATGGCGATTTGTTAAGATAAATTTGGGTTTGTCAAACTTTGTAAACCACTCAAAGACAAATAATTGTTATCCAATGACTATACGCGGCGATTTACGTGTCTCTAAAGAACTAAACTCATGATTTAGTAGCCATCCAAACATGAACTATTTCTTATTAATTATTAATAAATTTACAATTTTTTTAGTTACTCTAACCCAGGATTACTCAAGTGGGGTTTGCGGACCCCTAGGAGTTCGCCTATTCATCGTAGGGGTTCACGACAAAATTTACCACCTATCACCTAAATAATCTATTTGTACTGATTTAGACTTTAATAAAAGCCCTAAGTTTTACTATTATTTGTTTTTTTTTCAATTTGATTATATACCTACTAAAATAGAAAGCTGTACGTATGAGCTATACTGGGGGAGGGGGTATTTTAAAGATGGAGGGTTTTCGGTAGTTTGGTATATTTAAAGGGAGTTCATAAAGCTATAAGTTTGAGTAAGCCTGTTCTAACCTGTACGGACGTGAAAAACCTGTCAAATAGTTTCATTTACGTTGCGTAGAAATATGATTTTAAAGATTCTGTTTAAATCAATGCACTAGTTTGCGTTCGTTTTTCGTGGACAGACAGATGGCGTGCAAGTAACATTACGTACTAGCTCCAAGCTCCCGCATTCATGGTGACAGCAGTTGCGAGGAATTGGTCTGACATTTGCAGATACGGTGCTACGGTATTTACAATATTGTCTTCCATGTTTTCAAATACAGACTCGGATAAGCGAGCGAAATACTTTTCCTTTAGATAATAAGATACCGATAAGGTATTGATTTTGCTATCTACGTTATTTAGTGATTTTTATGTGTAATCAGGGTATTTTGATGTGATATAGCACATTATTATCATAAACTCGGTACTGTTCCGCTGTTTGGCATGGGTGTCTCGTCAGAATAAGAAGGATTGAGCCATGATTTATCATGCTGGCCAAGATAGTAAGTAGATTGGTAGACTTCACCCAGTTTCGACCATTATGCGGCGAACTAAATAAACATAGTATACTATAGTACACAGTACAACGGACTAAGTTTCAACTTAATGTAAGAATATTCACAGTCGAATATGTGAACTAATTAGCGAAATAATAACGTTCCCAAGAAGTAAGAAGTTTATGCGTATACACTTAAGCCCGTTAATTAGTTCCCTACTTGTTTATGCAACGACAACGTTTAGCATTTAAAATTGTTTAAAGTTTTTTTATTAATATTGCACTAACAATATGCTACTATTCATGTGGTTCTGAATCTATTATTACTTAAAGGCATGAACCTAGATATAATTTAATTTAAGTTAATTACTCTAATTGTTGTTTAGTTTTAAGTCGTAACCCTTCGTGATATTATTACGGCGTGCGGTAAATTCATCGTGGGAATAATAAATTGTTGGAAGTTCACCGCAATCCATTTATTGAAGGACAAAACGATAACATTTCGAGTTAGTTCGAAAAGTAATAACTTTGTTCTTGCTTAGCTGTACTTGAACTTCTATGCATTGTTTCAATGAGCTAAACGGAAACTTAGTTGCCTTACATAGGAAAATTTATTTAATACATATGAGTTTCGCCCGGGGCGGCACCACCGCCACCCTCATAACCCGCCGTAAAGGAACATGTATGTGTTTCGGTTGGGGAGGTGTGGTTGCCGGATACACATTATTGGAGGCGACCATCTTAGTCCTCAAGAGTAGGAA
>DWON01011444.1:0-10176 GCA_018251015.1 Phocides pigmalion okeechobee
CTAACCAGTTACGTTGCTGGCGGTTCGTGGAATGGCTGTAGGGGCGGCGGAGGCCATGGTAGTGGGGACGTGGTCCCGTTAGTAACTGTTTGGTGGAACTCTTTACAACTGTTTATTATTTGAACATTTATTTCGCATTCATTAGAGTTGTGTTTGCTTACTTTAGCCAAATTTGTGTGATATACTATGATAAGGTAAAGCGAAATAAACTTTTTAAGGAATATGTACAAGTTACACTAACCAGTTACGTTGCTGGCGGTTCGTGGAATGGCTGTAGGGGCGGCGGAGGCCATGGTAGTGGGGACGTGGTCCCGTTAGTAACTGTTTGGTGTAACACATTTATATTAATCATTAACTAAAAAAAATGCCAGTAACCTGCGTTTATTTTTGAGTTTAATTTCAAATGATGCGATATGTTTTGAGGATTCTAATAACTGGTGGCTTTTGAGCAAGTACAGTTACAAATAACTTTACATGAAATAATATACTTTTTCCGCGGCTTTTCTCGCGCAAAAATAAATCGCGTATCTCTATTTTTACCTTGTATATATATTTGAGGAGAATCTTTATAAGGAACTAGCTTCCGGCCCAGCTTTGCTCGGGTAATAGAGTTTATGTTTACTTACGTTATTTTTCTTTCATCTATGCATCCATTCATTAAATTAAATTAGTTGAAAAACTAACAATTACAAATATCTGTTTTGAACAACAGCTGAATTACTATCCTTAATTTAACTATTTAATTTCTCGTGTAACTAAAAAAAACTTTATTTATTATGCACTAAAACCTTCCTCAGGAATCACTTGCCTGTTCTTGAAAACTGTGAAAAAAGCCTCCCAGTACTTTTTGCATAACAGATAGATAGACAGACACGACGGGGGACTTTGTTTTGTAATATTTAGAGAGGAACGAATTAATCAAACTTTCTTAAATTATTTAACCTTTTCAAGCTGCAATTGTTAAAATTTGTGTCTTACTGCTAACAATACTTACCTTATTTTGCTACTTATTTACATAATTTCAGGATTCTACATTTTAACGGCTTTTGACGGTAACCCATAAATTTAATTTATGTGTCTGTCAGACAAATTTCTCCTATATACATATATTTCGGAGATAAGTATCACAGAATCCAACCTAATCTAAAGGTGAGAGAACTATAGTTCAACCGGGGAGGTACACCGCCGCCCTCATAATCCTTCTTAAAAAATTACTTGTGTTTCGGTTGGAAGGTGCGGTTGCCGGACAAACTTTGACGCGAAGCGGCCATCTTAGTCCTAAGGAGTAGCAACGTATCTACGTTCGAGCTCGGATAGGATTTTCATCGCGTTTGTGGTTGTACGTAGATGTCTATGGACTGCGACTATTTAACATGGTCGATTGCTACTCTTCTCACATAAAAAAATCCAAGTCAATAAAAAAAGCAACGGGTAAAACGCAGTGACGTCTTTGACATGTGGTTGGTGGGAGATGTGACGTTTTATGACGCGCTAGTACTGAGTCTTGTGTGAAGTATTGAAGTAAGTAAGTAAGTAAGTAAGTAGTGAAGTTATCCTAATTTGGGTTGAAAACTTTTTGTAATTTCCAAACTGTCAGTTTTCCCCATTTTATTGCAAAATTTAGAAATGTTATAAAGTAGTAATAAAGTTGGGTTTAACAAGAAAAAAATGTTCAAATTATGGATCCCGAATCCCGAAGATGACGGCGTTTGTCTTCAGCCATCCCGGGCGCCGTCATACGCATATATATACATTCACTCAGTCTCGTTACATTGAGTACATAAAACCAGGAAGAAAAGTGATCACGGGAACTTAATCTACAAAATCGGCCAAACTCACCTCAAACAGGTTAACCAGATTCGTGATTTAAGTGTTACTTTGAATAGTAATTTACGTTTACATAGTCATATAGAAACAATTGCTTCTAAAGCTTGACTTTATACTGCGCAATACCAAGGAGTTTAATAATCCCAATACTACAATTCTTCTTTTTAATGCCCTAGTTAGAAGCTTTCATATTGTTACATAAGGTAGTTAGTGGTACTGTCGATTGCCCACAAATCTTAGAAAAGATATCACTTAATGTACCATGCAGGATGCCTAGACAGGGTAAATTCAAACCTATTGAATTCGGTCGCACCTACTCGAAGCTTGGTTAATTAATAATTAATTCACCTATTAATAGACTGCTACGACAATACAATGCACTTTCGACCTATCGATATATAATGATTCTATCGATGTATTTGGGGACACTATGCATAAATATAAGACACAACTGTAAACGTAATTTAATTCTCTTTTTGGTTTATATATTACATTGTTTACACTGATATATATTTTTTATTTTAGTCATATTTTATAATTGAATTCTTACATTTTATGTTATTTAACTTCTCATAATTTAATTTAATTTTGTTTGATTTTGTACAATTCAATTTCTAAATTAAAGGATTTATTTTTTGTAATTTAAATAATATTTGAATTGTAATGTTAATTTATGAATAAAATTGTGTTAAACTTATATTAAGTATATACTGTGATACTTTTAATCTATATTTTTTTGTATACTGTATTATATTTTTAGGGCGTCTACTTATTATGTACGTTGTGCTCAACTTTAATTGTGGGGACACGATGTAATTTTATACTATATTCTGTTCTTATAAATTGTTATTGTGTTTTCTGCGGTGGTGAGCCTTAAATAAATAAAAAAAATAGAATAGGCGCGTAACATAATAAAGTAATGCATGAACCAACATGGCACGAAAGTATCACGAGAGCCGCTTCATAAGCAATTTACTAGTCTACAAGAATTAAGAATTCGATAACGACGCAAACACGACGCACGTCAGCCGTGCATGGCGTTAAAAATTGATTTGTGGAGTAACGCCATCTACGTATTGAACTCTACTCACTGGCGATTAGAATTTTTAGTAATGTGGTCAAACCTCTCTTTTTGTACTAGCCTTTGCCCACAATTTGCCTGCAACAATATCCACATTACAAAATTTGATCTTTCGAACCTTTTTACCCCCTTCGTAGTGTAATTCCTAAATTTCCTTTTTCGTTGCTCATATACACTATATCAAGGTACTTCGTGTAAAAAGACATTTGTAGCCCTAATTTAAAAATAATCATTTCCACGTAGTAAATTGCATCCCCTTTAAGTTTTATTTTTACAACGAAGCGTCTAGGTCTGTCTTCAATGTCTAATTTATTTCTATATTAAAATCTATCAAAATATATACGTAAGGCAGTTAGGCATATAGCTAGTTTTAGTATTTTATAAATGATGATTTTAATAGTAAATTATAGAACTGTTAATATATGGATACTTTCTATGAAATTATTTGATCTTTTATAAAGGCATCAGATTTGGCATCATTATTAAAAAATGAGAAAATATATCCTTCCTTTTTTAGTCAATAAAGTTCTACGTTAGTTAGTACCTTCTAATATTAACTGTATTTTTTAAACTTTGGACGATTTGAAAATATTAAATCCAAAATATTGTACTCTGTTATTATATACATAATCCTCATCATATATCCTCATCACATTTACATACATTTAATATATCATTTATGTGACATACGATTTAGTTATAAACATGTAACTTTATAGCAACCTGTGAATTGAAGATGGAAGACTTTTTACGGTCGATTTATGTAACTTAGCTTTGCTCAGCGTTCCTATGTATTAATGAATTAGTAAGGCGGTAAAGAAGTACGTAATATCGGCCATTCGCTACCCAACATCGAGCTTCTCTAGCGTATCTTGAAGATAAAAGAAGGAATAGTTATGAAGATATTATAATTATTGCTTCAAGGATATTACTTGTGCTATTAGAACCTCGAGTGTTCCTTAAATGACAGTGAAGAGTTTCTGACATACGATGAGCTATCTCGTCTGCTCACCATCTTTCTAAAGTTATACTGTATAATGTTCATTTATCATAGACCGATTTAAAAAGAGTGGTGAGAGTTTTTTCCGTCGGCTTTTTTCTCCCGGTCAACCTTAGCCCACAGGGCGCTCAACGCCGATGTACCGATTTCACAAAGTACCCTTGACGTTCATTAAGAGTATGTAAATGCCTTATAATGAAATAAAATATTTGAATTTAAATTCGAATCGATGTGACTTCAAAAGTGTTCAACATACTTCAACATCAATCTAAGCGTTCTTTGTCACCTAAATTTCCGAATCGTTTCTAATATTCGTTTAGAAATTCGGTTATTTTTGGTTGTAAATTTCGCTTAAACTCTTCGAGGTCTCGTCGGTCTCTTCGGTAAGAACATTGACGCTGTTGTTAAAAACAATTGGCAACGAGCATGCACACACAAGCGCTGGGGAATAATCGGAGGCTTTAACATATGTTTTGAATTTTTAAAATCATGTTTTTAATTTTGTGTAATTCTTAAAATGTTTTTGACGTTGTTTTAAAAATACTTAAGTTATATTATTAATTTTAAAATTGTAACAATTTTGAAGGTGTTATTTAACTTTGTAATTATTTTGTTTAAAATAAAATTTATATTTTTAAAAATAACTATGAGTATATTTTAAGTTGTATTTCATAATACCATACCATACATTACCAACAAAAATATTTCCTTAAATTGGTTTAGTTAACGATAGTCTTTTATTTTAATTATTTTTAAGGTATTATTTTTACTTGTATTACATTAATTAAACAAGAGAAGATAAAAATGTAAACGTTAACTTGAATTAATGATACACCGCAGGGCAGTTTTCAGAAAGCTGATGGTGAGTTACGACACCACGGGTCCCAGTAAGTAGGCGATAAGTGGTCATTGCCGCTCGTGGACATACGATATCAACTTAAAACTAAAAGTCTTAATTGAATAATAAAAATCCTCCTTCAAGAATATTGAATCTGAAAAATTTACATTTTCTGATTAGGTGCTTAAAGATATAAATTTCTTTCAAATGTATTTTAGTTATATCTATTATTGTATGTATGTATATGTTGAACAATTTAAATATTATTCTTCAAACGAGTAATGTATACTCCCATACTTTAATACCTGACATTTTTACGCGTAAGGATGGCATTTTCTCTTCATATTGAAATGGAACCAATCGTGAAGTACATACATATTTGTTAATCCAGTGCAGTTAACAAAAACAGACTACTGCGATAATAAACTTAAAAAAATACAGTCGAATTAAGAATATCCCACCTTTGAAATCGATTAAAAAGATTTAATAATAGCATATCACTGATGCGTTGATTACTGAAAGCTAGATTAGAATATCTCGTATACTCTGTGCCTCACAGTACTTTACCCTACAAACTAGCACGTAACAGCTAGAACATTAGACACCTAGAACAGTAAATTAGAAATGGCAACATGTTGAATACAATAAATTTAATCGGTTAAATAAGTTTAAAAAAATATCAATCATCGTAAAAATATGCATATTCTACTTACTACTGATTGGTTTAAAAATATCAATGTTAATTACATTAGTTAAAGACGACTGCAAAGTAAACAATTTTAAATATATATAAACTCAATGCCTTGGTAAAGAAACTGCAATATAATAAACTGCGCTGTGTAAGAAATCCAATCACTTATATTTAAATTCATTTGGGTTTCTTTTTTGTGCCAAATAGTGTTGGAAAACGGTGACAGATGTAATGAAGTGGATACTGTTTATTTTGACATTCTAAGAATAGGATAAGTATTTCAGTCCGGAGGCGTGGCAGTGGCACAATTCCCGATTCGCAACACCGCATCGTAACCCTTTACTACTTTGCAATGCGGCAAGAGCCGCCAGCGGCCGGATGCGGATAAACTTGCGGGCATTGCCGAAATCACACGACGATACATTTTTAAAAAGTTTCTGTACTTACAACTTTTCTTTGGCGTGTTTCTATCGTGATCCGCTTCGAAACTTCGAAACTACAAACTTTTAGTTAATTTATCGTGGATTGGTTAAAATAAAATAGGAAATAGTGATGGTTAAAATAGGAAACAAATTATCTTGAAATAAATTTCGGCATATGTCAGGTAGTTTTCTTGAACTTTTCTGTTACTTGTACACAAGTAACCAGTTTAGCAGTAACCAAGATCCATGCGACTAGTTTCAAGTATTAGCTATTTTAAAGCTTAATTCTTGAGTATCCTTTATGTAGTAGAATATATGCATGTTATGTGAAATGAAATGAATATTTATTTGCGCAAATTGTGGTTACAACGGTCTTATAACGGTCTGTACTTATAATTATTCACTCACAAATTTTGATGGCATGCAAATATTTAAACTATATATTGGTATATTGTTTTTTATTTAAACTCTATATTGTTATGTAGCGTGTTAGACTGGCTGTTAGCACGGCGGTCCGTCGCCATTCATATTTAAACATATGTACTACAAAAATTACCGATTAATTTAATTGAGTCTTCACTTACAACATATTGTTTAATTTAGTGTTTTTATTGATGATAATACATATTTAATTCATACAGAGTTCATAATTAACCACACAAAACAAAATGTCATTTTCTTTTACAAAACCTAATTATTATGTTTTTCATTATGTTATATATTAAAAATAAATCGTAATTTTAATGCATATCTGCTCTACAATATAGTCGTTCCGTATCTCCCGGGCGTCACTCAAGCTCTTTAACATTTTAATGCACCTCTTATACTGTCAATAAAGGGTTACAGGAAAACAATATCTTTCTGTTATTTAGGCCTATTTTCAAGTTACATATTTACAGTTTTCTAGTAAATTACAAAAAAAATGACGAGAATCATAATCAAATATATATAATTTTAATCCAAATTGACAGTTTACTGAGCTCAAACACTTTGGATATTTTAGTACTTGGTACTTATTTACTTATTTTAATAGGTACGCAAACTTTAGGACAGAATAAATAGTACATCAATAAAATCGTGACCAATCACTTTTGTGTCTTGGGGTATTCGGGGATTAACTTATATTTTTTTGTTATTCATACGCGTTTACATTATACGTTACTCATTATTTTGCATGTATATTAATTCTTTATTTGTCAAAACATGTACCAACGTAGTACAAACGTACAAGCGTAGCTTCTACCACCTGACAGTTTTGTTTACTTTATGTTCAAGCAAGAGTATTTAGCTTTAAGTACTAAAAATGTACTGCTTTTAAGTTGCTCCATTTGATTGTGACACCCAAGCTTAATATTATACGTTTTCTTTTGGCTTTACATCGTAATAATAGACAATTGTTTGATTTACAGATGTTCGCAAGAATTTCAAATTTTCGCATATGTTTTATAGTTTGACTAGACTTTACAGTTTGAACGTGATTACTTCATTCATTCTATTTAGTCTAGTCTCACTTTAGAACTTATAACTACACGAAGATACTGCATCTTTTAAAGACTCAACTTGATACCAGTTTACTAGGGTCCTTGATTTAAATTTAATATCTTTAAAAATATGTGTCTGTTATACCGTATGATACAAAAAATATATGTAAATGTAAATAAGAAAGAAAATATTTTAAGCAATAACATAAGTAAGTAACAATTTAAAAGGTGATAGAGCCGTAAGAGCTCGGCCTGGGCGGTACCACTGCCACCATCATAACCCGCCGTAAAGCAACATGTTCTTCATGCATTGTGTTTTGGTTGGGGGGTTGTGGTTTCCGGATACACATTATTGGAGGCGACAATCTTAGTTCTCAAGAGTAGGAACGCGTCCGCGTCCAACTTTAAATAGAACTTCTGTTCTGTTTGACATGTCCATGGGCGTGAGTGACTACTTAACACCAGATGGCCTGCATGCCCGTTTCTTACTCTTTCGCAATATATATATATACATATATATATATAATTGTTTCCGAAAGGAAATCTATACATCTATAGAAATAAATAAAATTTGAGTGTATGTTTGTAATATTAAAATAACCGTTTTCTTTCTAATTGCATATGTACGTATACACGGTACACATATCAAAATAACATTTTCTACAATTTTTGTCCGTCTGTTTGTTCCAGCTAATCTTTGTAACAGCTGGATTGAATGGGACTTTCACTGGCATATAGCTAATGTAATAAGGAGTAATTTAGGCTGTTTTTATTTTAGAATCGCATAATAGATGGAAGAAGTGGTGGAAGGCGTCCCTACTGTACAAATACTAGCCGGTACCCGTACACGTAGTACGGTCAAAGTACCTTCCAGTACCCCTGCACGTGGTACTGGCTAGTAATTGGCAGTATTGCAACGTTACTTAATTATTATTTTGTACAATTCTCAAATTCAAACACGAACGAAGTCGCGGGCACAGCTAAATTCTTATATTAACGATTTTACTAATGCACTAAGTGTAATTATTATTTTTTATGTTTATCCTATATTCATGTATTTAGTATAAGAAACTTATTTTCACAATATTAAAATGTAATTATGTTAAAATATTATTATTATGAAAGAAATATGGAGATATTATGAACACAATTTAAATTTAAATTATTTCGCTTAAAATTATTTTAATAAATAGAAATTTGGTGAAAGGTAATAAAATCTAATATAGAAAATTATAATGATAAATTATTATGACTATATATTTATATTGTATTTGTATAAATTAAAATACAAATATAAATTCTGGAAAATAATTATGAAAAAGATATACAATATTTCCTGATTCTTTTTAATATAATATTGTAATACAGAATTGGAATTAATAACTTCACTTTCAGATATTGCTTACCAGCATTTTTACACCTCTTGAATCTGTAATACGCTTACTAGTTTTAGGGTCTGAATATCCTTGACATTTAAATCAATTTCTGTGTTTTGGTCTTGGTTACTTAGATTTTACAACTATGTTCCGTCAACGGGAATTTACGGGATACCACACGGGCCGCTACGACACACTTTGTTTGCAACTTTTTTCCTGTCACCCAAAGACCTAAGAAAAGGCGTAACAACGGGTACTCGCGGATCACGAGTCTTGATTATCGTAAATCGTGGATATCAGTCAAATATTGAGATGTGCAAGTGATATTGGATTAAAATCATATACAACTGACTTGTGACGAAAATATCTGATGTGCAAAGTTTAGAAGTGTACTTGTGCTTAGTGATCACCCATCTAAATCTCGAAATTATTCGATGTTGCTTAATTTTCACATTTAAAATCTATTTATGTAGCTGCGTTGAACTTATAGATAATAACCTACTCTTTGATAATGCACTCATAGTTTCAACAACAGTTGCTAATGCCTAATGCTTGTCATGAAATTGTCTATAAGCTTTAGCCCCTCTTATTTATTTCCACGCAATAATTAAATTCAAATATTTTATTTTATTATTAAGTATTTAGAAACATTTAATGAAAGGCAAAGCTGCAATGTAAAGTCAGTGTTCCCGGCTTTAACCGCCCTATTGGCTAAGGTGGGGCGGGAGAAAAAGCCGGCACTTTTTTCAAGTCCCTCATTGATAATATACACATTACAATTTTTAATATTTTAAGAATGATAGTGAGCCAACGAGCCAGCTAATCGTGTAAGTCAGAATTCCTAAACTGACGTCACCTAATAATTTCGAGTAAAGATGGGTATTCTATTTAGTTTTCCATTTACACATTTAGCAATATAAATCAAAACAATAGAATCCATTAGATTCGAAGGCGAAACATCATTGCCATATATAGGTGGAAGAAATACTTTTAGCGAAATAAAAACAAAACAACATTGCGTTTTTTGTTAGCAAAAGATAGATAGCCGAGTGAACCAATTAAGGGAGGAATATTTTAGTTCTCAGAAGTAGCAACGGTCTGTACTTACCATTGTTTTGCTCAAATTTACCAACAAATGACCTTAGACGTCAGTGACCGTTTGTTGACAGATTGACTTCATGCTCTTTTGCTCACTTGCTTTTAACTTAAACATTGTTACAACATTATTATACAGAAAAGATGTAATTTACTAGGAAGAATAGATTATTTTTAAAATTTAGAATACGAATAGCCATATAGCGTAAAATAGTACTAAGAAAGGAATTTAAGAAATTTATTTTTTATAAATATACGAGGTATTTCCTGAACGCTATGACATGGGGTTCTTCAAGAAAGGTGTAAAGAGAGCTCTCCTTCAAAGCCGGCGATGCATTGGCGACTCCTCTGGTGTTGCAAATGTC
>DWON01011445.1:0-10176 GCA_018251015.1 Phocides pigmalion okeechobee
AATTCATTGTAAATGTATAGAATAAAATATATTTAAATATTTACATTTATTGTACCAGTAGGTAATGTGGAGTCAGTCTAGTAGCCAAGGATGCTTGACAACGAGTGTGAAATGCTCTCGTGTCCGTCATGGCGATGAGAGTAGTAAGTTCATTACATATGCCATGAACAGAATTGCGTGATTTTGACAAACGATTGGAACGCTGAAGCGTACTTAACAGCGTCATGACTCAAGAGCTCAAAAATGCATTTTACTATATCCGGTACACATTTACGATACGATCACGTGTTACGATTAACTATTTTCGATTGTCGAACTTTCATTGTATTTCGAACCAGTTGCAAGGCTGGTGGATGACCACCATCACCATTAGTCATGAGACTAAACGGGTAATTTGGCTGTGGCATGAGTGACACGTTAGCGTTTATAGCAAAATGTATGAATTCCGCGGTTTTACAATAATAAGCCCGCAGTATTATTTCATTACCATCATAAGCTCAAAAATGTACGAAATTTGGAATATCATGTGTTTTTAAAAATAGATGGGGTTTTTATAAAATACATGATTCACATTATGTTATATATATTGCCTACTTGATAACAATATTGTAATTGACATGTGTGATGGAGTGACATCGAATGCTTTCAGACGATTATGGTATTATAAGGTTTCGATAAGGCATTTAGTCATGGAGCTCTAAAACAAAAAAGTCAAGTAATGTAAAACGAGCCTGTAGAAATTGACTGTGCGCGGTATCTGTATTAAAAAGTAATTAGAATCAGTGTAGTTAAAGTGATGAAAATCTTAAAACTAATTATAATAAAAGCATAATCTAAAAAATCAAAAGGCAGTCCGTGCTCATTCGGCATCATTCTAAAAATGCAGCATTCCCGCGTTGAATAGCAATTGCAATTCTCTGCGCGAGATATGAACCAGCTTTTTTGGCACTGGCGGCGTTGCTCTAAAGTGGGACTAATTGTTTACATTTTTTTTGGCACGCGAGCTCCACGGGCCAAAAGTTTCAAAACCAAGCGAAACAAATAGGTGTAGTTAAACAAAAAAAATGTAAATTGTGTTGAAAATTACATCGAAATTTTTTGGTTAATTTAAAAGGAGTAAACGATTAATCAGACAGACATGGCTAGCAGTTTATTTATTTACTATTTAGAGAATAATTTTCTTTTGATTTTCTTAACCTTTAATCTGGATGTAGAACCTTTTATTTAATTATAGTCACATTATTATTCGTTTTTGGAATTATTTTCAGACAAATACATTAGTTTATTATTTGGGTATTATTCAAAATATTGGGTAAATTGAAGCTGATGGTTGGTTCAGAAATAGTAATTTGAGTAATTAATCTTTCGAGCACCCTAAGTCTCGAACCGACGAGCTTCGACATTTTGACGCGACGAGATTGTAAAATGTCGAACGTATAACATCAATTCACTAAATTATTGAGTCTAAGATTTCGAGCGAAACAAGTGTTAGGGAGGCTTCACATGAGGTCGCAAGGAACGTGGCAGTAGCAAATTCTTTCTTATAACAGCTATAGACGTGCCACGTGTTTACATTATTTGGCTTACCTTATTCCAAAACTGATTGTAACCAGAAATCTTTTTTATGTGAGAAGAGTAACAAACGAAGAAATAGTAGTAGAAGAGTAGAAATCCTATCTGAGCTCGAACAGATGCATTGTTACTCCTGAGGACTAAGATGGTTGCCTCGCTTCAAATATAGCCGGCAACCACACCTCTTCAGCTGAAACACAAGTAATGCTTTACGACGGATTATGAGGGCAGCAGTGGTACCGTCCCGGTCGAAATATTGTTCATAAAAAAGACAATACCGCATCGATTCTTTGTTTCGTAATAGGAGTGTGAATAGTGATTATAGGTCAGCATACGTGTTCTTGAATAATAATAATAATAAAATTGCAGACTGTGTGTATTGTATATATTCCACTAAATGTATTGGTGGTATGCAACTGTATGTATAGGAAGTCGACTGATCGCATGCCGTAGCCGAGCTGCTATCCACCATGAATATCACGTGTCGCGCGACTGTCGCGTTGCTTGGTGTAATGTGGATGTCGGTTTCTGAGAAGCGCGACAATCGTAATGTTGTTGCCATGTTTGCTACCTAATGTAAAGCCGCCCTATTCCATTTCTCGGACGTGGCCCGCACATAACTCCAGTTTACAACCACTATCAATTGTCAACTGGGTGTTTATCACAATATTCTGAACTAATGATACTTTCCTTGTTTTCATAACGAGAAATCAAATTGATGCAATTCCTTAAGTGCCTATACATATTCTTATTTTTAATTCTTGTTATCCCTAAAATCCACTATGCAACCTACCTGACGGTAAGTGGTCACTGTCATCGGAACAGGAGTCCCACATGTGATCCATCTCAGATTCTTTGACTCGTACCCAGCAGTGGGATATAAGAACGACTGCAACCAACAGATGTCGCTATTACCTGGTATTAAGTACATACTAAGAAGTTCTATTTAATAACATTTTCAATCAAATCCTGATATTGATTCGGGTGACGAGAATAAAATACTGCGAAGTCCCTTACGATCCACTCTTTATACAGGGATTTGACTTCCATAAGTCATTCTTTGCAAAGTTGAAAGGTAAATAAATTAAGTTATTTCATAAACTTTTCTAATTAATATCGCGTCAAACATAACCCTCGGAGGGGCAAAGTCCTACAGTGTTTGCAAGTAGCAATATACATCAATCAAATTTCATGTATCAAGAAATTTTAATAAATTAATAAATTAATATTGCCAAGTGTGTTTGCATAGGTTAAAGAAACATTGTTATCTTTTTATGAAATAATTAATTCCTACTAGTTTGTCTTGTAACTATAATTAATACATTTATAAGTGATACAATATGTAGAGTCCCACAAATAATATGTTGTAAGAATCAGTATGGTTTGAATAGGGCATTTATTTTTCTTTATTCTCCGTTTGCCGAAAAATTTCTGACTGTAAAGTTTGTTACAAATTTTTAAAGTCGACAATAACCACTGACAAACAAAAATCTTTGCGATTTTCTTTCGTAGTTTAGTTTAACGTTGCCTCGAATATGTTGACTGTAATTTTTATATCTCTAAATATTATAAAAAAATCCTCCGTCGTGTTTGTCTATCTGTCTGTTCATGATAAACTCAAAAATTACTGGAGAGATTTTCTCACAGTTTCAATAACAAGTAGAGTGTTTCCTGGGGAAGGTTTTGGTGCATAATAAAGTAAGTTCTTTTTGTAAATTGAGCGAGACATTAAACAGTTAAATTCAATATAGTAACTGATATTTTCAACATATAACTTTTAAGGGCTGACGATGCTCCAATGTCTCAATAGACTGAAAGTTGAATTAGATTCGAAGGTGGAAGAACTATAGTTCGTATCACCGGCGCCCTCATAATCCGCCGTAAAGCATTACTTGTATTTCGGTTGAAGAGGTGTGGTTGCCGATTACACTTTGAAGCGAGGCATATTTCTTAGTTCTCAGGAGTAGCAACGCATCTACGTACCAGTTAAGATAGGATTTCGGTCGGGTTTCTGGTTGTACGTAGATGTCCTTGGGCTGCAACTACTTACCATCACGTAGTTTGCATGCTCCTTTGCTACTATTCTCGCAATAAAAAAAGGATTCAAGGGCAAACATCAATATGTTGCTTGCATTCGTAATTCGTCCTTAGACTGTAGTGAGTAGCTTATTCACTTCAGTCAAGTTACGTAAAGATGTAGTTACAACAATGTACGGCACGCGCCTTTGTCCGCTTCAGTCCCTTCGGGTTATATAATGTAATTTCATAACTTTCCTAATAATTTATTTGCATTCGTAAATAGCGGCTACTGATGCTTGCATTACGAAGTTAATCAATGGCGAATAATAGAAAAGTAGTCATCTTTGTTTATAGACTATTATTAATTTTTGATTTTAAATTAACATCATTGCGGAATTATACATATACGATTCACGATTAACGATTTTTGATTGCTGATATTTCGAACCAGTTGCATGGCTCGTAGTTTTGTAAAATTAAATTAGTTTTGTGAATATTCCATTGGACTTGTTATTCCATGTGACTTCCATACCTCAAAATGTCAAATGTGGAACATTATATCTTGTACTAATCCCGTGATAATGAATACCGGGTGCTTTTATGTTGCTTGATTATTAAAAACAAAAATGAAACGGGAATTACCACTTTTCTTTACCTAAATTACCTTCATTTATGAATAATACATTGAATTGTAGAAGTTATAACGTCCATTTATGTTAAATGCGAAGTACTGAGGAATATTATAACTTGTAACACTGTTTTGCGACAACGAGCTCAGCTCATACCTTGTGAAGTTAATTAATAAAGTTATGGCGTAGGCGCTGCGGAGGCGCGGAAAGAAACGCTCTTAACTCATTTACTTCCAGTAATTATGCTTTGACTATGTTTTCAACACGGTTTTGCTCACCGATATTGACTTCATACATCTTGATGTATGCATATAATAAAACTGTAACTGGTTGCTGTCTTTGTGGCAAATATATTTAAAATATCAAAAGTGGTGTCTTTATACACGCAAGAGGACCCAAAACATGTTTGTCAGTATATCTGTATGTTTGTGCACGCTAATCTCAGAAACGGCTTATGCGATTTGAAAGCAGCTTATTTAATTAATGTAACAATATAAAAATGTGGGCGATATTTTTAGAATTATTTTTTTCTTATCGCATGTACTTCATTAAGCCTTTTTATACATAAAATATATAATGTAGGTAATTGTGCATATGAAACTTGTATGAAATTTTATCACTAGCGGTAAACTATCCCGTTCTTGTTTGCTTCAAATGTAGCTTAACTTCCTTTACCATTTTTTGGTCGGGACTATACATACTTCGTCATGGTTGATACTGTCCATATATTAGGTGATATGATTTACCGTATAAGTACCAACACATCAGTTACAAATCAGCTAAGATAAGTAGATATTTCTAATTTGAAGCTTTAGTAGTTACTGTAGGTCTTGGATATCCACATACACCCGCAAATAGGTTTGAAGTACTATCTGTAGTTGGAAGTCGATGCGTTGCTACTCCTGAGGTTTAAATTCTCGCTTCTACGAAGACGCATGACTGCTCTTCTAACCGAAACTCAAGAATCGCTTCACGATTATCTATGAGGATAACGGTGGTACCTCCCCGCTTAAACAACCTATAGGTCTACCTGTCAAGATAAACAACAAGACAGAACAGTTGAAGGTATATCACAATCGAACTACGGAGAATTGTGCAACTGAAAAGTATATAATTTTACAGACAGACAGATGGATTTTCCATTTTATTTCTTTATACAAACGTTTAGATACACGTGTTCGAGTTTAGGAACCTTCATATGATTAGCATAAAAGCGTGTAGTGTTGGAAGATCTCTGAAGAACGTAATTTTATTCTTCTAACGATGCAATGCATTTAACGATTTGCAGCCATATTCTATACGTTTTGCGTGTTTAAACCATGTGCTTATGAAGGATAACTAGGTGCACAGTGGTAAACCGGGGAGGTAGCACCGCTATACCCGAAACACACTCTTTTAGCATAGAAGAATAATGTGTTTTCGTAGAGAGATTTGATCGTCTGCTAACTTATAAAGTGACAACCACCAGAGAATATATGATTTTAAGCTAATATTATTGCAGAATTTACAAATATTACGATGTACCGGGATTAATGAATTTTGATTTTTGATGGCCAATATTTCGAACCAGATACATGGCTTGCGGTCACGGCGAAACTATGCTATAATCATGAGTCATATAAATGGTCCGAATATCGGCAATCAAAAATCAAAAATCCTTAATTGTTAGTACCCGGTACACAATAAAATGACAATTTTAAATATCAGGTGTCTACTATCGACTTCAAGTGGACTTCCTGTTTTATATGAAGTTACATATGTATATCGGAGCGCGGCAGCGACAACTTACCATCACATATAATTTACTGCATGGGCGTTTCTTATTTCTGTTTCTAAAAAGGTAAAATTTGAATCACTTCCCTTTTGTTTATTTTTGCGTATTCTGAAGATCGTAGAAGTTTTTGAATGTGATTTTTAATATTTTATTTTATTTTTCCAATAGACCTATGGATTCCTTAAAATTGTATTTTGTATCTTAGCATTTTTCGATCTTTAAATTTCTAGATATACCTGTTTCTGTGCGGCAAAAGTGATAATTCATCGCAGTCTGACAGATTTTGCGAATCCCAGGGAAACAATACAGACAAACTTTAAGCCTCTTACATAAATTATTAACAAATGCAGTTCAGATAGAATTGTTCACTTCTGAGAAATTAATAGTTAGAACGTATTTTTTATGTGAGAAGAGTAGGAAACGAGCATTTAAACCACCTGATATTAAGTAGTCGAAACCCATAAACGTCCACGTACAATCACGAACACGAATCCTATTTGAAATCCTACTTGAGCTCGAACGAAGATACGTTGCTACTCCTGAGGACTAAGATGGTCGCCTCGCATCAAAGTGTAGCCGGCAACCGTACCTCTCCAAGCGAAACACAAGTAATGCTTTACCGCGGATTATGAGGTCGGCGGTGCTACCTCCCCGGTCGAATCTACCACCTTTTAAAGTTCATTATAAAATTTAAATATAAAACGATTATATGACTGTTTTTATTATATTATCGCCAACTATATAATCAATGTTATTTACATTTAAATAGTTTTTATAAAAATATTATAAAGCATTTGGTGTACACTTTTGGTGTAACGAGGAATCGATTATGACGTAAATGGATTATGAATCTATCATCCTAAGATATACTGTGCAAAGTGAAATGCAATCTACGAAATTAGGCACACAAGGTTGAGGCCGAAATTGCACTTCCTCACGGGTGAGCGCTCATAATTTACATCGTATAATTGTATCCACCATAAGTTTGTGCAAAGTAATAGATTTAAATTAAATTGTTATCAAAAATACTGTGCCTTTTTGGACTATTTCCTACTTGCTTTATACCAAATTGCTAACGAAAAAATGCAAGTGGAGGATGCTCAATGAAATGACGTGAGGAAAAGTCTTGAAAACGGCTGAATCAAATTTGATGGCAGTCAGGTAAAATAGAAGACATTTAATCAACATTTTTAGGAAAAATATTTGCGGTATCACTTTAAAAATTCAAATATACGGCACAGATTCCAGCTTGTACAAATTGTGAAGCCTCTAAGAAAGGTTAACTATTTCGTGGTTGGTGATCTTGAAAAGCAAATTTTGTACTTACCGCGGGGAATCATTTAAACTTTTTCTGAGAAAATGGGACAACTTTTGTTTAAGATGTTTTACTTACCTTATCTACTACACTACTGCGTCTTTGACATTGAATAATATATTAGCAACGTAAGAGATTCGTTCAATATGTTATAAAATACCAAATAGTTAAAGAGCCAGATTCTTGACACTCTGTCGCATGGGCACGGACTCTCTTAGATATAGTATAAGTTAAGCGTTTATTATAACTACTTTTAAGGTGTTCCATGTTACATTTATAGTTATTATAATTGTAAATATTGTGTAAATATAGGGCTTTCAACAGAATGTTCGTGGTTATGTCGCACTCAAGTAACACTTAGTTTAATTAGGCTTTTAATGGATAAACACTGGATTATGTTGGAAAATTATTTTTGAATTCAAATGTATTTGAACATTATGTCAAACTACAGTTAATTCGGGTATTAATGACCAGTAGTGGCAAATTTTCATGATATTTGTGTGTCTTGGCCTCTGTTGATACCCATAAAGTTTTCAATAGCTACATGAAAAATATTGATAAATCGTATTGAACGAACGTATAGTAACTGTGATGAACTTCAGGCAAAAACCCCGAATATTTAAATAACAAATCAAACTCTACTATTCGTATTTTAAGTACGTATTTTAAGTGCTATACGCGTTGTTATCCGTTTAACAGGAAAATATAATAGCTATAAGGTTTAAACGGAGAGTTACCGTCACTATACCCATTTGCTAGTGAGAATCTTGCGGGCATTTACAAGTGACCTTTTTTTCAGAATGATGTGGATCTTTCAGAAGAAAAGGTCACATGTAGAATTGGTACTACTGAGGACTGAGATGGTTTTTTGGTGAGAAGAGCAGCAAACGAGTATGCAAACCCCTTGATGTTAAGTAGTCGCAACCCATAGACATCCACGTATGACCACAAACCCTTCTGAAATCCGAAATCTGAGCTCGAACGTACATACGTTGCTACTCCTGAGGCCTAAGATGGTCGCCTCGCTGCAAAGTGTGACCGGCAACCGTACCTCTCCAACGAAAACACACGTAATGCTTTACGGCGGATTATGAGGGCGGCGGTGGTAACTTCCCGGTCGAACTCTTTTTTTTAACTAAAATAGAAGAGTTACTTCACGGTAATTTAGACCAGCGGTAGTATATACCAGTTGAATTATATTTTACCATTAGTCAAACTATTACGTAGTTCTAAGCCAAGTTTTGGTAATAAATGTATTCAGTAAGAATTTTTACACCATGAATAAAATATTTAATTTAAGAGTTGAAGTTCAAAATACGTTTTGGAGGAGCGTTTTTTGTGCACCCGAGTCGAGGGGGTAAGAGCAAAAACGTGTATACTTCACTCGATTTCGTTCCCGCTGAAATTAAAGACGAACTTCGTTCTTCAAGACGACGATTAGCAGCTACGACTCACACGTATATATCGAACGTATGCAAATCGAACCCTGGTTTTTTTGCACGATAAGATTGTTAATAATATGTTTATTATGTAATGTTATAATTTTTATTAAAAAAATGTTATTATTTTTTAATAAATTTAAATAAATTTAGCGACACGACCCAGCTTCGCTCGGATAATAGAGTTTATATTTACTTACATTACCTTACTTACCTTTTTTTTCTTACATGAATCCAGTCATTACCTAGTTGCAAGAACTTACAATTACTTACTAACTTACTCCTCTGGCTCAGCGACCCGAAGTAAGTCTTGGCCTCCGATACCAGAACTCGCCATTGGACACTAACTAATTATGAACTAACAATTGAAAACGTCTATTTCCAACGACGATTGAATTACTATATCGAATTTAACTATTTAACTTCTCGCCTTATTTACAAAAAAAAAAAAATTACTTATTAAGCATCAAAACCTTCTTCAGGAATTACTCTACCTATTGTTGAAAACTGTGAGAAAATCTGTCCAGTACTTTTCAAATTTATCCCGAACAGACAGACAGACAGACGTGAAGAGGGTTTTTGTTTTATAACATTTAGAGAAGCGTGAAGGCAATACATATATATGTATATATCTGTGATTTTGTTTCTATAGTGTCAGATAAGCTATATTTGATTCTATTGCAAATGCTGATGCCGTAGATTCCACATTTGTCCCAACATAACCACGCCTTTTTTGCTTTGAAATATATGTATTAACGCGCGTACGTATGTCCCGTCGTGACTACTAATCGGTGAATTTGCTTTGATACTTATTCATACTCCTATTCGATTTGATTTTGTGAGATCATAGAATACTAAAATATGAAAAAACATTATATCGGTATTTGTTGTACTGTGGACATCGAAATTATTATTAACATTTTACTTATTACAACGATAAACTTTTTATCATATGACATCGTGTCCGAGTCGTCGATTACAATTGTATTTTAAGCTTTCTCCGGGATCACTGGTTTTCGAGGCTGGCTCTTTGTTGCTGGTACGTAATGGCAATGGGACATAATATAAAATACTTTGCTGAAAGGACTACAATTGTTGGACCCTCACTATTTTAACGGTATTTCGACCGTGGAAATGCAATATTTCGATTTATTGCAGATGTCCAGGTTTTCTGAAGTTAATACCTTAATCGAAGTAAGTCATTACAAGTATTTTATCTTAGCACATTTTTTTTATTATGAAAGAGTAAGAAACGGGCATGCAAGCCACCTGATGTTAAGTGGTCAAATAGAACAGAAGTTCTATTTAAGGATGGACGAGGATGCATTCCTACTTTTGAGCACTAAGATGTTCGCCTCCAATAATGTGTATCCGGCAACCACACCTCCCCAACCGAAACACGATACATGAAGAACATGTTGCTTTACG
>DWON01011446.1:0-10176 GCA_018251015.1 Phocides pigmalion okeechobee
CGACTTCAAGTGACTTTTGTTCTTTTTGAACTTGGTTACAGATATCCTTGGACAGCAATGACTACTCTTCTTACATAAAAAATATATATATTGTCGTTCTTTACACAATAGTCTGTCTTCCTAAACTTTATTACTATATTATTGGTAAAAATCAAGATGTCGGTATACAAAAGAAACGATTCTAGCGCCCTCTGTGCTATTGTCTTTGTTTATACTAGAAAACGATCCACTTTAGCTCTCAAAGAGCCTTGCAATTCCTCGTTTGTTTGTTATTGCTACAGGTAAGATGTTTGTTTGTTCTCAACCTGGTCTCTAGCACTATTTGCTGTCTTTACGTTACAAATACTTGTATTCCTTTCCTTTATGAACCGATTATATTAACGGTATTGTTATCGGTCAACGTCTCAGGTGAAATCAAATGGTATTTGTCCAAATTTTATTCTTAAAAAACTCTTAAAAATGTGATAAAAATCTACTGAATAATAAATATGGTATGAACTGATCTTAGATTAAAAAGATTGAAAATAGAAAAATTGGATTATCCGACTCGAAGGATCAACATGTGATATACTTCCACATTTTTGTGAATTGGAAACTGCCGTAAAGTAATAAAAATAGTGAAAATATTCAATTGATTATAAATATATGATGTTTATATTGATATTACAATAACTTTAAAATATTCAAAACATTTATACATATATATCGGAGTCAGGTGGTTGATTAGAAATAGGTATCTTCATCTTCAAACATTATTTGTAGGCAAAATGTATAACAAAGAAATGAAAGTTACTCAATAGATTTATTATTCACAAATCACTATTTTAAAGAACTATTATAACAACGAGACGAAAGACAGTTCCTAGACGAGTTGTTCGCACAGCAGCTTGCCGTTCAGTACTCGACTCCGCCGCGCACAGCACCACCTAGACTCTGTCGTAGCGCCATCTTGTGCCGATAACGCTTGCGCCTCGTTTATCAATGCAACTTCACATTATATACGACATATATAATGTGATACACATTATTGGAGGCGACCATCTTAGTCCTCAAGAATAGGAACGTAGGCGCGTCCATCCTTAAATAGGACTTCTGTTCTATTGAGATCGGACGTGGTTGTCCATGGGCTGCAGTGACCACTTAACATCAGGTGGCCTGGATACCCATTTCTTACTCTTTCATTATAAAAAAAGTGTTGTACCATTTAATACACAGCAGTGTACATAGCAAGGAAAGTGTTAACGTTTTACATGCTTTAAAAGGTCTACTTACAGAGTAAAACAAGCCTTTGTTGTCCTTTGTCCATGACATCGACGCAAATTTGACCTTTTCGAGCACTTCCGGATAGTCTTCGCCTTAAAACAGAAGAGAATATTAATATTAAATATTAAACTAGGTATGTGTATCTAATATTCTTCCTCGTTAAATCATCATCATTCAATCATGTAATAGTTAGACGTCATAATATTGATACCTTTTGAAAAAAAAAACGTCTTTATACTGCTGCTTTGCCTACGAAGATAACGTTAGATACATGGTATAAATAAATTTTATTTAAAAAAATATAATGTTTGAAAGGACACAATTTCATAATCAGTTGCCTAATACTATCAAGAATGCAGTATTAATAAATAGTTTTAAGCGGTGATTAAAGAAATTTGTCAGCAACACGACACTGGCTTAAGATATACAATCATGTAAAATAATGCTGTAAATTGCCATACAAGTATTGACTCTTGTGAGAAATAAATAATCCTATACCTCCCTCCCTTTATTTGTGATCATCTCTAGGTTACACAATAATATATCATAATACACAGTCCTTAATGAACCTAGAGATACGTCACTAAATAAGCTTCACTATATTGCATGCTCTGTGTACTAAATTTCAGATATAATAGATGGGTATACTAGATAGAATGAAAAACAAATCAGATCAACAAACTACATTTTACGTCTACTTATACTAGCTGAGCGCGCGACTTCTTTTTTATTTTACATGATTCTAAAATCGTGAAACAATACGCATACACGCATCCACTGATTATTTAAACAAAAACTTAACTTATAGTGCACTAAAACCTTCCTCAGGAATCACTAGCTGTTGTTGAAAATCGTGAGAAAATCCGTCCAGTACTTTTCGAGTTTATCACGAACAGACAGACAGAGGCAACGGGTGACTTGTTTTTATAATATTCGTAGATATAAGGAGGAAAGAAAAAATAATTATTACCTGTAGCAACATCTTTGATATGAATCGTGATCCAATCGGAACCACTCGCTGACAGTCCGTAGGCGAAAGTGGCTCCATCTTCGGTAAAACGACTTCCGGATAAAGCCACAGTCCCGTCTTCGGAAAGGGCGTTCGGGTCTAAGAATACCCTGGGTTCGCCGTCCAGACTGTCTTGTACATAAAGGACACTGGGAAAAAAAGATTTCGTTAAGCGAACATATGGTGTAAATTATGCCATTTAATCTTATATATAGAAATGAATGTTTGTCTGTATGTCCTTTATAGAATCGTAAAGTATGCATTTGATCATATGATGATCTTTAGCAAAGTTGTTGTGCATGAGCCACGAAGGTTTCTGAATTGGTACGACCAATTTTCGACAGATGGCGCCACTGTCATGACTCAAAATGAGTTAAATATTTGTGTAAAATCTTTCCTTCAAATTTATTTTAGTTGGTGGCGTAGCAACGCGCGCAGGGTACAGCTAGTTTATTATAAAAATGTGTTTGTCTGTAATTGATCATATATGTACAGTCAAATCATTTCTTGATTAGGGTCAGGAGGCTGTTGGAGCTCTTCCGGACACTGCATCAGGGAATTTATGAGACCAAACCAGGGTTCTAAAAACATGCAATGACTCACCAATACAAGCGCGGGGACCTTCGCCGAACGGCATATAAACATACTTGGGGATCTTGTTCACATTTTCTGGGTGAAACCTGTCAGGTCTGAAGGTTTCCGGGTCTTCGAAGAACCTTGGGTCCTTGTGGAGAGCTAGTAAAGAGATGTATATCGCGACATCTTCATCGATAGTTAGATTTGTTTCTGGGAATGTGTACTTCTTCGCACATTTCCTCATGAGGAAGCCCGGGGAAGGGTATAGACGTATCGCTTCTCTGAAAAAGGACGAAATGTAAAATTAGGATTTTTTTAATGACATCTAAAATGGAAAACATGAAAACTAATAATAATAAAGCTTAACCTAAGAAATCTAGGCATTGCTCATGCGTGGTGCCAAGAACGCAGGCCGCATTCTCGCGTTAACAGCAATAGCAACTCTAATTCTATATCGTAAAGCATTACTTGTGTTTAGGCTGAAACAAGGCGATCTTCTTAGTCCTCAGTAGTAGCAACATATCTTCGAGCTCAGACAGGATTTCCGTCGTGTTTGTGGTTGTACGTGGATGACTAGGATAGGCTGCGACTACTTAACATCGGGTGGTTTGCATGCTCGTTTGCTACTCTTCTGACATAAAAAAATGTACCACTCAGCTGGAACAGTAATTCTACCAGCTTTTGACGTTGGTCCCACTAATAATTTAGTTTAACTATATATTGACGTTTCATTTGTTCTTCACGGCGGATTATGAAGGTAGCGGTACCTCCCCTTACCTTAAATCCAATCTATATACTAACTTGAACGCCATTTCCAAATATTTCATCTCTTTTACGGCTTCGTAGCAAATTCTTCCATCATATCTTAGTAGAACCTCGTCGATTTCTTTCTGACAGCGTTCCTGTTCCTCTGGATGGAACGCGAGTTCGTGGAGAAGGAAGCTGCTCGCTGATGAAGAAGTCTCGAAGCCAGCGGCGAAGAAGATGAAAACTTGAGCTGCAATCATGAGGTCATCAAGCTCCAATTCCACAGACTTCGGAGAACCATCCACATTGAAATGCTCCAATGATTCGCCAGTAACCCTCCCTTTCTGTTTTAGCTCCAATAAAAGATCTATGAAGTCGTTCCGACCAGACGGCATGTAATTACGTTTATTGACTATCTTCTTGATGATGTGCAGAGTATTAGCCTCAATTTCCGGGACGAAGAAGTTTACATGTTTAAAAGTGTCCGGTGCCATGCGCTTCAAGAAGAATACGAGCGAATCTCGCTTCGTTACTGTGAAGATTCGCTTCCCGAGCTGACGGAATGCGGAAGGCTCCTCGTTTAAGCTGTCAAAATCGAGACCAAAACCACAGCTGCCGATGAAATCTGTTGTATACCTCGCCATCAGCTCTCTTACGTCCACCTCAGTGTTACAAGAATGCTCAGCGACAGTCACCATCTTCTCAACAGTTCTGACTATCAGCGGAAACATTGCTTTCAGCTTCCCACTGGTAAAAGCTGGGGTTAGACGCTGACGGAGCAACTTCCAGAGATCGCCATCTGCTGTAAACAGGTTCTGGAACAGCGGTTCTCGGACATGCTTGTGGGGGTGGACGCCGCGTTGGTGGAAGTACCTAAAATCGGTAACTAGGACGCGCTTAATCAGCTCAGGGTCTCGGAGAACCAGACCCAAGTCTGTCAAAACATGTACACCTACGTACGGTTCTTTTGGGAAAACGTTGTGCCATTCAGCGATCTGTTCTGACACACTCTGTTGATACGTCAGTTGTTTGAACACGTTACCAATAACAAATACAGGTTTTTGGTGTTCGACCCCCTTTTTCGTCCAATATCCGAAGTTCTTCGTCCCCAGACAGTAAATATAGTAGGTCAATAACAAAATTAAAGTCACAATTAAGTACATTATGGTCGTCTGAATGGCAATCGACTGATGTACAATTTCAATTTAATTATAATGCGATTCAACTATTCTAAATTTACGATAATGTAATCTGTTCGATAATATCGATTATATATATCGCTGTTCGTTTTCTGTCTGTTTATAAGTTTTATATCTGTAGGTAAATGGTTGATTGGGGAGGTAACAAGGCCGCCATCTTAATACAGTAACACTTTCCCTGCGACGTACAACCACTGAAAGGTGGGCGAAATAGTTCGGCCGGGGAGGTACCGTAGTACCGCCGTAAAGCATTACTTTTGTTTAGGCTGGAGAGGTGCGGTTGCCGGCTACGCCTTGAAGCGAGGCGACCATCTTAATCCTCAGGAGTAGCAACGTATCTACGTTCGAGCTCAGATAGGATTCCTGATTGCTCCCGCAACGCTGACCCGATGTAATATACGAGCGTCGCGGTGGAAGTGTTCAGGTATTGGTTGGTGGTGGTCGCCGGTTACACGTAGAAACGAGGCAATCATCTTTGTACTTGATACTTAATTATTTATAGATTTACAATGATCTTTTCATTATTATTTTACAGCATATGGACCTCATGAGGCTGTTACATTGGGGTAGTGAGCAGACTGATAATTCACCAAAATTTACTTCATTATTCAAAATATTCGTTACATGTCCTAGCCGTGCGCGATTAATTATTTTTGTTTTATGATTACCGATATTTCGTGTGACCACGAACCATACAACTTGCATGGCTTGTGTTCATGGCTATATTAATATTTTTAATTTAAAAGATTGTTTGTCATGACCACGAACCATGCAACTTCGAAATATCGGCAATTAAAAAGCATTAATCGTGAGTACCTGTTATATAGCAAAATATAAATTCCGCAAAAGTATTCGTTTAAAATCAAATATTAGTTTAATTTATAATAAGATATGTAACAAAACTTCTTGAAGAAACACAGTAAAATGCTTGTCACTGTTGATTATACTAATTTCCTTCTAAAATTGATAAAAAATTCTTGCATTAAACTGGGATCACGAGTTTCTTTCGCCGCGACTCCAAAACTAAACACGTTACGAGTCGGTAGTTAGTTGACGTTCAAAAAGGGTTCTGTAAGGAAGCCTGGGATTGAGCCTAACCTCACCGGGCTAATTCTATTTCCCATGTAACAGTTTTATTTACTCGAAATTGTGTGCAGATGACAGTGGAAAGATTCTGACACACGATTAGCTGTCTCGTGTGCTCACTATTTTAAAATTGTACTGCGTAATGTTTATTTATCAAGGACTGATTTAAACAGCGTGCAGAGTATTTTTCCGCCGGCTTTTTCCTCCCGGTCAATCTTAGCCATCAAGCGCTCAAAGCTGTACTGATTTTACATTATACCCTTGACATTAATTAAGTGTATGTAAAAATCTTACAATGAAATAAATATTTGAATTTGAATCTACTTTTAATAAAAATATTTTCCAAGTTCAAACTTAATTAATGAATGACTCCTAATACTATAAAGTTTATAGCAAACGTCTGTATGACAGGTAAAGTCGTGATTTATCGTTCGTATATATTATGTGTAGTTTGTTTGTGATTAATTTATCTTATTTGGTAATTTTATGTTACATCAGCGTGCGTCAGCAAAATAGCATAACAGTATTATCTTCAATATTAAATTGCGTTGGAGAGGTGCGATTGCTTACACTTTGAAACGAGGCAACCATCTTAATCCTCAGTAGCAACGTAACTACGTTCGAGCTCAGATAGGATTTCAGTCGTGTTTGTGGTCGTACGTAGATGTCTACGGGCTGCGACTTAACAGGCGGTTTGCATGCTCGTTTGCATGTTTGTTTGTGGTCGGGTCATTGCCGTATGGATCTGTAATTAATATACGATTTTTCCGTCACAGGCACCTGTCGACATTTTCCCCCGTGACCCCTTAGCCGTGACCACAAGCCGTACAACTGGTTCAAAATATCGGCAATTAAAAACGCATTAAACGTAAGAACCCGTTAGACATTTTTAATGGTTGTTGATAATTTTTATTTTTGCACTGATCACACAGACGATGAGAGTATTGATAGTAGATTTTTTATTTTCTGAATTTGGCCATATTAACGACAATTGGCGGGACTTTGAGAAGTTTAGGAGACCATTTTAAATGTTTAACATCTTGGCCAAGAATGTTTTCCAAAGATCGTGCTGACCGCATCCGGAAGTGTCCTTCTTGACAATAAGCCTTGGTAAAGAGGAAACCTTTCAGGTCCATACAATTCCCATCTCCGCCATCGACGAGAGCCTGACACGACTGTTGCGTAGAAAAAGGACATTTTCAGAGTAGAATGTCTCCCAATTCCGTTCCCATAGAACGTCTCTATAGACGATTATGTTACTACTCCTGAGGACTAAGATAGTCCAATAATCCAGTGAATTCAGTGATCATTTATTATGTAAAATATACGTTTAATTTACATGATTGATGATTTATCATGTACTACAAGTTTCCTATCACAAAGTCAGTTTTTCGCCAAATTGAGACAGGTGTCGCTAGTGGACAGTTAATTTTTGGTTTTGGACCATATAAAGTATTTATTATAGTTTCTTAATTGCTGATATTTCGAACGAGTTACATGTCTCATGGTCACGGATAAACGGCTCAAAAGTATTGTTGTTGAAGTTGAAATAATATTATTATGAGGGATGATAATTAGTTTATTAGACTTGTATCAATTTCGGAATTAATTCAGAAGCAAGAAAATCGAAAAATAAATTAGTCAAAAATGTAAATTAATTTATATTGTCCAGTAAAGATAGCATCTCTCTGGTTATAAATTACTGTATGCTTTGAATTTGGACTACATAGAGTTAAATACCGTGGTAGATTTATACATTTGATATTGTCGTATTAGTAATATAATAAATTAATAAAAACTGTTCAAATATTAATAGTCATTATGACTATGGTGTAAACATAAATATAATTATTATTATTTTTTTGTATTAGTAAAAAGTTTAATATTTTTTTAGTCTGAATATCCGACAGAAAAAAAAAATACAAAATGTCAAAACTCATCATCATGTCAAGTGTTAAAAGCTAGATACGTCGACGACGTTTGTGTTTGTTTTTATTTTATTTATGTTACGTTTGTTTACTTTCAATTATGTTATTTTATTTACAATAATTATGCAGACCAAATGTAGATATTTCAATTTAATGTAGCATGCCCTCAATAAATACAATCAAGCTAATAAAGTTTATAACATCCAAATCAAATTTCGAATCTCAAACAAAATGACCAAAGAAACCGATAGCAAACAGCCGAATAAAATCAAACATTTCTGCAAATTCTGTAAAAAAACAATTACCGGTGGCTCGTATAAGTTTAACGCACATTTGTACCTCCATAACGCGGTAAAACCTAGATTCAGATGCAAATATTGTATGAAAGATTACTACAGACGTGATATGTACCTTCGACATTTGACCACACACGAGAGATTTAAGAAAACACGCAAAAATATTTTTATTTGCGATTATTGTGACCGAGAGTATGTTGATAAGAGAAATTTGATATCTCATCTGCGAATACACGACGACACAATAACTTCCAACTTAATAAGGTTTACGTGCAAAGTTTGCGGAACTAATTATTGTGAAAAGCGTATCTTATTAAACCATATACGAAGAGTCCATTTTAATCCAATAGATACTCAGGAACCGTTGCATGTTGGGCGCAGAGTCAACGAGAGTTGGTACGAAACGGTCATACAGACAGATGTGTGTGTTGAGATGACTAAAATCAACAATAACATTATCAGTATTAAGAAATTTGGGAGAATCAAGAATAGTAACAAATTAACTGACGATAAATTCAACAACACACCTTTGGTCAAACGGAATTGTGACGGTAAAACTAACATAAATTTACGGACAGACGACTACACTTTATACTCTAAAGCGGTGTGCGATTATTGCAACAAGGAAATGTTGAAGAAGAGCATACAAAATCACATTCGGGAGCGGCATTTGAATATAAGAAACTTCAAATGTTCGGAGTGTGAACGCTGCTTCCATCGCAGGTACCAATGGGCGGATCACACTTGTAAGGGCTCGAAGATGTTAAGCAGATCAAAGAGAGTGACCAAAACTTCTGAGTAAATGTTCCATCAACTGTCAATGGTACACTTGTCTGATATGTTGACTTTGTTGATGTATATTCCACATCTAAATCAATTGGAATTGTTATTGTATGCCAAAAACATGCTTTGTTGTTTGTTTGTCATCTGTTTCGTTACAGCATTATAGACACATCGGACGTGTTGACTTCATCGTTGTATGTTCCACATTATTCGGAAAAGTGACAGTCTTCCATAATTCATTGTTTACATTCTTTCTTATCTTCGTTGTATATTCCACAACAATTGGAATTGTCATGGTCTTCCTTAATTCAGTGTTCATGTTCTTTCTAGTAAGAGCCAGATGTGGATTAAATTTCCTGAGATATTCTCTGAAATAATTTAGCATGTGTGCTAAGGGCAAACTCCTACCAAGGTTACTCGAATTGATCTAAAACTAATTAATAGTATCAGGTGTTACTTGGCAGAAATCCATGCTATTAAGTTGTTAAAAACTACTTTGAAAGAATCCGTCACCAAAATGTATAATGGTATTTTTCAAAGCATGCACAATGAGGATAGGAAAAAGTGAAGATTTCACATTATTGGAGGTGACTATCTTAGTCCTCAAAAGTAGGATCGCATCCACATCGGACGTGGTTGTCCATGGGCTGCAGTGACCACTTAACATCAGGTGGCCTCCTGGCTGGTTTCGTACTCTATCATAATAAAAAAAAATCACACCAATTAACCATCGCAGAGTCTATTTACCCTGATGATGTTCTGTTGAGGCGAAACATGTGTTGGTACTAATATGTGTAATGGTATATATTTTTAATCTCAATGTTTCCTATTCTCATAGTGCATGCTTTGAAATATATACCATTAGACATCGTGGTGGCGGATTGTTGTGAAGTAGTTTTTAACAACTAAATTGATCAAAAACCTTCTATTTGAAATCCATTCAAATACTTTATATTATATACATATTTTGGACCAGTTATGTAGCTAATCATCCATAAGATTAGCCATAACGTCTTAATTTATGTAGATTCAAAGTATCGGCAATGAAAAATTGTTAATTGTGAGTACCTGTTTCATAGTAAAATGTTTGAATTCCATGATAATATTAGATTAAACTCTTTTGTTTGGATAATGATACTTCTATATATATTTATGTTATATTTCCTGTCACATTTTTTTTTATTATGAAAGAGTAAGAAACGGGCACGCAGCCCACCTGGTATTAAGTGGTCACTGCAGCCCATGGACAACCACGTCCAATCTCAAATAGAACAGAAGTTCTATTTAAG
>DWON01011447.1:0-10176 GCA_018251015.1 Phocides pigmalion okeechobee
AAGGTGGGAGGGGCGTTTAGGGCTCGCCCGGGGCGCCCCCACCCCCCCCCCCTAACCCCGCCGTAAAGCAACATGTTCTTAGAACATCTTAGTCCCCAAGAGGAGGAACGCATCCGCTTCCATCCTTAAATAGAACTTCTGTTCTATTTGAGATCGAACGTGGTTGTCCATGGGCTGCAGTAACCTCTTAACATCAGGTGGCCTGCATGACCGTTCCTTACACTTTTATAATAAAAAAAAATTAGATAGTCATTTAATGAAGACCATAGAAAACTGTCTATTTATGAGCAAATAAAATTCAAGTATGGGCATTGCCCCTACTTGCCAAACCCGTTAAGCCCATGTAAATCAAGAGGCTTAACATCAAATTTAATAAGCCTTTAAAATTCAACATTTTTGACCAAAAAATTTACCATTTATATATAAAAACTTACTATATTACTACTTAATGTTTCCTACCATGAAGCAAGAATCCATGAATAAATCGTGATCGCTTCAAGCACGATCGCTATCGCACTCGCAACAGTTGTTATTAATATAATAGGCACTTGCCCGAGGACTTTTGTAATAAAATTCATATCGCAGGGTTCTGCCGTATGACACGCATAAAGACGAAGCGACACACGAGTTCACACGAAGATGACTTCACAATAATTACAATTAACAACAAGCGACCTCAAAGAAATTGCGTGTACTTTTTTCCCTTAGAAATACTCGTATCTTCTTTTAAAGTCATGAGTGAAGTCGAATATGACTGTATGAAAGACGGGAATTTCAACTGACTTCATAATAATTACATTGAAATATAATTTATTATTTTGTAGAAATTAGAAATTAGATTAGAAATAGTCATATTTTCTTCTTAAGTCAAGAGTTAACTTGAATATGTCTATATGAAATACGGGCATTTTAACCGACTTCAGAATAATTGCAATTGAATAAATAAGCGATTTCAAAGAATTGCATTTAGTATTATATACTTCTATGAATTTCTTTTCCTAAGAATGCATATATCTTTTCTGTAAGTCGGGAGTTAACTCAATAAGATTATGTGCAAGAAGTGCATTTTAACCGCCTTTACAATCATTACTATTAAAAAACAAGCGACTTCGAAGAAATGTAAAAAAAAAATATTAAAATTAGACTTAAGTAGTGTACACTATGAGAAATACAAATATAATAAATACAAACAATAATGTTATAAAATAGGAAATATAATTTCTTCAAAGATGGTTCTCTTTAGTTAAAAGTAACTATTGTCTTGTTTTAAAATTAATTTTAAGCTGTTGTCTTCTGCCCTATATATAACGTTAAGTTTCTCTTTAAAAAACTAACCGTGCCCGGCGGTACCACCCGCGTATAAAGCCGACACACCACAGCCCAACACGTGTGAATTTCTGTTTCTTTATTTTTTCATAATTCCCTTACATTGCATGGTAATTGCGTCACTTCTTAGGATCGTAGTGAAATGTTATAAAGTCTATAACCTACCTCATAAAAAGTCTATCAAATTAAAATATTTATTTTTAAATCTGATTCATAATTCTAAAGATTACATCGTGCAAATATACATCAATATTCTCAGCTTAATAATTTAAGTATATACGTTAGTAAAAATGACTATCTATTAAAGGTTAATTTGGTAAATAAGTAACATTTGATTTTAACCTAATATTATCGCGGAATTTATATATTTTGCTATATACCGGGTACCGGGTAAGATTTTGAATTTTTGATTGCCGATATTTTGAAACATTTACATGGCCTGTGGTCACGGCTAAACTGCTAACTTGAGAAATTGTTGACAGATATTTAACTGCGTCGATGCTTAACGAGTCATTCAACGGGTTCGAAATATCGACAATCAAAGATCAAAAATCGTTAATCGTGAGTACCCGGTACATAGCAAAAATGTATTTAATAGTACGATTATAAACGTGTTTAAAATAACATGTTTCTCACAAAAATTACCCAGAAATGGCAATTCAAAATTATAACGAAATTTTGAACTTCTATATTATTTTTATCGTAATATATTGCAGATGATATTTGTTGACATTATTAAAATATTTTTATTATATGAAATCGTTTACTTACACTTTACCGTTTATATCTTTGTTAAAAATATACCTAAAAATATAGATTTTCGATTCGCGTATGCTCTTAAAATACTATGGAATTAATACTAATGCAAATATTTTTGTACATAAATGGTATATACATATGATTCTTTAAGTATTCGTGTTGGAAGGAAACGTTTTTCTTTTTATTAGTCATTACTTTAAATCTATCAAATGCAATGACCGATAAAAACCTTATTCGAGATCACATAATTAACCTATCTACGATGATAATAGGGCTGCCAATTTGGACGATGTCAGTTCCAAAAAATATATTTTCATTTCAAAATACTAAAATAAAAAGAAGCAATATTAAGTTTATTTTATCCCCATGGTAAGGTTTACATAATATTCTTGAACACAATTTTGTATATATTTTTTAATAAATATCAATTTTAAAATAAGTTAAATATGATTTAAGATAATAAATATGTTACATATTGAATTTGATACTAAAAGTATCTCTATTATTTTATTCTAAGCACAGTTATTATGATCTGAATATGGATTTAATCAAATAATACACAATAAATACACAAAACAATTGAATATTGCGGAATACTAAAGACCACTAGAGAACAATCTAATACATTTATTTCCCTTATGGATGTACAGATTAAAAAGCCAACTCAAACTACCTATGACGACTTAATACATATTCATCAACGCCAGGCAGCCCTAGTTACAAATGGACGCGAGAACACGACAACAAAAACACGACAACGTATCGTTACGACAACCGTACACCGTCCACCGCACATTACCTACGTCACCAATATCGCGGTATCGATCACTTCGATTCATGCACTATGCCTATTGCTCTATGCGTTAATTTATCGAGTGGTGCATGCATGCGCGCGCGTCCCGCACGGCCGTATCGGTGGACGACCAGTGCGACAATGGGACTCCCAAGATTGCTGATCGCCTCCCCAGCCTAGCCGCCTCTCTCTTTTAAGTTGACACGGTCCGTGGCGAGTCCAGTTGGCGGTTGCTAGTCACTTCGGCTTTTACGATAGCCAACAAGTCTGTTTATACTAGTTACTTACAAGTTAGTGGTAGTTTATAGACGCTTATAAATAATTCCCTATGAAAATATTTTGATTTGATTTGACATGTAACGCAGCCGTAAAGTACGATATCATAGACTCAATTTACATATATATTCGCACTGGAGATAATATAAATTGCGATGTAAATAAACCTCCTTTGATATTATTCTCTCCTGGTACTTTCAAATAAAAATGAATAAAAAAATATTTCTGTGAGTTAAATTCAACTGCATTTTTCTTATGTTATTCGCAGACTTTCTTAATAGAGTTTTTTTATTGCTTATAAATATTTGAACGGATAGCATGGAAATTAACCGATTTTAAGAAAACTTTTATTAAAAGATAGAGAATTTCAAAGGAAATAGCATAGATTATTTGGTATCACAAAAATATTTAGGATTCCTGGGTAAAAAGGCAAAAACTGTACACGGGGACAAAGTCACGTCGGCATACGTGCACAGTATATACCAACCATTATAAGTATGCCAAGTTATAAACTAAATGTTTAATGATATTCAAAACAAATAAATGTGATATCTCGGAATATGATGACTCAAGCAGATCGAATTACGTACACATATACTTATGTGAAATACAATTATCTGTCTGTAAGTTGAAAATATCTGGTATTTACATTAAAAACTTACCTACGTCTGAACGGTTTCTTTATATAATAACAAAAGATTATTTCTTTATTTACACAAATATCTTTATATTAAAGATCAAATGTTAATACTCAAAATGATTCAACCGATTTTGACGTGAGCACCAGAAAAATGTAGAGAATGCTATAGGATATTATACATCTTAATATCTCGAAAAAGGACGTAACTTTTTTTTATGTACGCACATTACAATTTACTGTGACGTCTGCATTTATCATTTGTATGTTTGCCTTTTCAGAAACTGTAAACTGTTTATGTCGCAAATGGGGACCGTGATACCATAGGACTCATCAATTTTACATTATGATTTGAAAATAATATTATTGCGGAATTTATACATTTAACTATATTAGAAGTACCATGTAACCGGTACCATATAATGGGTATCGTGTAACGGGTACCATGATTTTTTTTTATTATGAAAGAGTAAGAAACGGGCATGCAGGCCAGCTGATGTTAAGTGATCAATGCAGCCCATGGACAACCACATCCAATCTCAAATAGAACATAAGTTGGATAAGGACGGACGCGGATGCGTTCCTACTCTTGAGGACTAAGATGGTCGCCTTCAATATCTGGCAACGACACCTCCCCAACCGAAACACAATACATGACAAACATTTTGCTTTACGGCGGGTTATGAGGGTGGCGGTGGTGCCGCCCCGGGCCAGCTCTAACGGCTCTACCACCTTTCAAAACGAGTACCATGTAACTGGTAACATGTAACGAGAGTAATATTAATAACAATTTATTAATATTACTCTCGTTACAATAACGTTACGTTTACTTAATAACAATTTATTAATATTACTCACGAGGAAGTAACTAACCTTTAATAATAATTAAAAAGCCTTGCTTTTTATTATCCTTTGTTTATACATTAAAATTATTTCGTTGTATTTGTAATTACAATAAATTAAATTTGTATACTTACTTTATAAAATGATTAATTTTAAATCTGAGATTTGTTATTAAGATCTATAGATGGTAGATTCAATATGATCCGATCGAGAAGGTTAGACGCTTATTTCTAGTATGAGGCAATTCTTGAATAACAGTGGAAAAGTATATTTGCTGGATTACGTATAACGTCCTGAGCCACTATTTCAGAAGTAGCAAAATAGATGGTTCAACTGTAGTTCGACCGGGGAGTGACCATCGCAGCCCTCAATTTGTCGTCAATCAATTATTGTGTTTCGTTCGGAAAAATGGTGTTTGTCACGTATATTAACAAAGTAATGCGACCATATTTTACCTTACCACTCAGTAGTCGCTATGCATCTGTGTATGATCTTAGATAAGATTTGTCTTGCTTATATTCCTGTGAAGTAGCAATGCATGTACGTTTGACCTTAGGTAACACTAGTTTTGTTTGAATTTGGATGTGAAAGTCATTGACTTCACATCAGATGATCTGCATGCTCGCTTGCTACTCCCTTAACATTAAAAAGCACAACGCATACCTACAGAGCCCAACCTTTCAATTGCAATACACAACTTCGTAATGTAGAATTCAAGCAGATAGAGTAATGTAGGTAAAAGGTGAACATCATGGAACGTGCAATTCGCCACGATTATAGAATCGTGCTTTCCTGGTTTCGTCATGACGGCCTCGAAAGGTCTACACGGAGTTTGCAATTTCCTTGAACGTATGAACTTTCTTATTTTAGTAATTCACTTTGACTTTAGTTTCGTGCGCAATCCTGCTATGGTTACAACACCTTTTTGTATCCCACTTCTAAGCATCAGTCTGGAGCATTCTACATTTACTGCTCCAACGATGATAAAAATACGGTTCATTTTCTCACCACTTACGGTCACCATGAACGACGACAGTCTACGAAGTTGCTAACTATGTAAATCTTTCCGATCTAGACAAATTGTGGAGCAAATACAGTTTTATTTTTAAATGGGACAGATAAGGCTATGATCTACCTCGCTCGTTCAATAAGGATATTTTTTTCTCATTTACTTATGCCTTTTAAGTATTTCATTTTTTATTATACTTTGTTATTTATTTATGTCATAGGTGCTGCTGAACTTTATATATATGCAAAGAATTGGTTTTACTTTTCGTTTTTTCTCTCTTTTTTAACCCCACATTTTGTATCCCGCACTTTAAACTTTTTACTTTAAACCCCACATTTCAAAACTCAACATTTTAAGTCCCGCTTTTTATATCTCACACTTTATACCTTACACTTTTTCGTCCCCGTTCATCACCACATACACATCAGTTCACACCAATGAACTCGCTTGACAGGAATACATTAACACTCGAAAACGGCGTATCTCCACAGGACCTCCCTAATAAGGCGCCCTTTTAAAAACCTAATTAAAACAGCGACATTTTGTGTCGTAGAAAGCACCTCTGATAATTCCTTGTTTCCTTTTTAAAACACCCTACCGAGAATGGCGAACCACTTTATGGTTATAATGATGTCGTTTTGTGAAAAGAAGATGGCCGAAAATAATAAATACCATAAAAAAGGGCGAACGATATACTCGTAACTCAAATCGACAGAATAATGTTAGTTTCAAGTTTGTATGTACACAGTAATTTATTTTTGCGAAATAGGCTTAGTATTTACAATAGGTATGTTTTAAACACACTATTTAGACTATCTATATATATACTAAAAGTGTGTGTGATGTGTTCATCTATTCACGTTAGATAGGACTTTTAGTCTAGTTTGAGATTGGGCGTGGAACTCCAAGGGCTGTAGAGAACATTTAACATTAAATGGTCTGTACGCTAGATTATTACTTCCTAACATAAACAAGATAGCCATAAAGCCTCTGGTGTGAACTTTTCGTTTTGCGGTCTTTTCTTCACAAAGAGAACTCAGGAGCAGCAATACATCTAGGTACGACCACCGATATGACTATAGTCCTATTTGAGGACAGATATGAGTCTCCATAGACTGCAGCGATTATCATCAGTTTGCTAGCAAGACAATTTAATATTAAAATTACTTTTTCAATTAAAATATATACACAAATAAGTACAAGTTAACAAATTGCATGAAAACGATTAAAGTTTAAATTGAGACATAGACAATAGCCATTTTAACCAGAAAATATACGATAAAATAAAATAGGGCTTACAGTGACGTAGGCGTGGCTTACAATACAATGTCCGTCTCATTGGATTGAATTGCGAATTGACTCAGTTCAATGCAATTTTAACAAAACGTAATACGTGTGGATGCGTAACCGCTTGATGGGGCCGATTACCCCAAAGAAGAAATGGTTTGCGTTAAGTGACTCCAATTAGTTTTAAAGTTACTTGTTGGATTATTGCAACGACAAAATGCACTATCGTTATTCAAACTTTATTCAATTCTTATTAAAAAAAAGTATTTTCCTCTTTCGTAGACAAACTTTCGTTCTTTTAGATCAATATGTAGACTCTCTGAAACAAGACGGTACTGATCTCTACTTAGTATAAAAAGAAGTAGCTTCCCGCTGTCTGTATACTTAAATCTTTCAAAACAGTCTGTGGATTTTAGTAGCGATTCGCATTAATAGACAGAATGATTCAAGAGGAAAGTTCATATGTATGATATAGGTATGTGATAGTAGAGAAAATCCGAGAATTTCAAAGATTTGTATTTTTTAATTTGTTTCATGTCGGTCAGCATAATTACTGGCATCGTCATAATAGAATTGAAAAGTTTTTTTTTTTCTCTTTTAATGCATTAAATATTAATTTAATGTATTGATCACTTTTATCCTTAATAAAGTCATAATTAATTTATCCAGCAATTGAGTACGGTACGGTACGGTAGCGGTACTTCTTTCGAATAATAATCGAAACTAAGAAATGTGGTTTGATCCGTAACGAGACGATCATATACAGTTAAATAAAGGATGGAGCACACTAGTAGACGAATCCTCATATTTTTAATACCCTTTAAATGTCCCTAACAACCGCATCAAAATGCATCCGAGCGCGTCATGACCTATGCGTTCAAATATTCAACGCAAATACGCAATTCTTACGAAATCCCGATAAACATTGACATAAGAATGCAAACGTCACGTGTAGCAGGACAAGAGTATAAACAAACTAACAGGTTACAAGGGCGTCGAACTAGAACGAGCATAAACCGTGTTGCCAAAGTCGCAAATTTATTTGCAAAATGCACACAGATCATTCTGCAATGTTTTATGGCTGCAACTCAAATGTTGCTAATGGACACGATACTCTTCTATAAAATGGAGGAAGTCTGAACCAAATTTCACCACGCTGATCCAATACATACAGTCTAAGATGCGGGTAAGTCTCCATTCTAGTCAACAACGAATCTATAGGGGCTTCGACAAAGTTTATCGAGAGTCAAGCATGAATATCGACGAGGACCGACGATAACATGTCCTCAAAAGTACGGCAACATATACATGGTATTATGCTACTCGCGGTCACCATATCATATCTTACCTACATATCTACTTATCTATGTCAATATCATATCTAGACACTACTTTATTAATTACTTTGTTCATTTAAACGCGATACGTGTAGGCATACACTGAGTAGGGACTCTTTTGCAGTAATCTTTCGTTGTTAATCGTGTATAGCGTTTGTATACTGGTAAATACAATCTATCAGAATGCTATTTTCCAAAAAAAGCAATTCAATATACAAAACCACTGCTCAATTAGTTTCATTTATGTATTTGAGATTTCCATTACATACAAATAGAATGGAACACCATCAGAGTGCGTGCGACTGTAGCGGCACCGAGGAACATTCTGAAAATGTATCGAGTAAATCAGAAGCTGTTGGCGCAACGCCTGCTTACGATACACCGATACGTCTAGACAGTTCACATGCGATTGTATGCAAAAACTGCGACTAGTGACACAGTCAATGATTAGATGCTATTATTTATCGCAGACTAACTACTGGTGACTCATGTTTGCTTAACTTTATTACCGGTATAAAGTTCTAGGAGTCGCTGTTCAGTGGTAAAATTTTGACCTCACACACGAGGGAGTAAGGTTACAATACGTCACACACAAACTTTGTTTACCAATGTACTGATGACTCATGTTTGTTTAGGTCTTTATTATCGGTATAAAGTTCTAGGAGTCACTGGTTAGTGGTCAGATTTCAACCTCACACACGAGCGATCGGCTTTAAAATCCCTCACACACAAATTTATGATCATACTTGATCATAATTCATACAACGGCGCACTTTTGATTAACTTTGACCACAATCCATGCATTTAGTTCGAAATATCGTCAATTGGAAATGACTATTTCGATCTTTTAAACATATTTCCATTTACCAAATAAAACAAATCAAATACAAATACAAATACTAAAAGTCTATAACGGCTTACTGACAACATCATTATAATGTTTCCGTTTATCTAAATATATAACAAACAAACACACAAGTGAATTATGGCGTTTAGAATGGCATTGCAATCTATTAGGAATAACAGTTTCATATACTACCGCATTACCCACATCTGCCAAGTAAACATTATCAGATTCAATTCACCACAAGTGCACTGGCCATTAAATTTATTAACGTTCCGTACGGTGTTGCGATGCCTGTGTCATGTGATATACATAATAAAAGCACGGAGTAAAAAGATGCCAAGTGTGTTTCGAACAATGCATTGTTAGGGATTCCGTAATCGGAATACATTTTCCATGAATATAGGAAATATATTCGTCATTTTTTATATATCTCATATATACTTAGAGAGTAGAATTTTTGTTTAACTGAATATGTACCTTAATAGCACTCATAATCCACCGTGAAACAATTTTACACAAGTAGTAATAAATATCGACTCTCTTTATAATTTTACTTCAAATACGTATACATAAAATAGATCTGCATGATTTATTGGCACGTATTATTGGCACGTATATCGACTTCTGCTTGAATAAATCCGCGGGCAAAAACCAGTACACAATAAAACCACGACAAAAATCTGTCAAGGGCTTTTCAAACCCCTTATATTGAAAGGTTTCGTTATCGTAATAACAACCAAACATGTCTCGTATAACAAAAATATACAACACATTGTTACATACATATAATTATAGTAGCTTATTAAGCACATCCATTTACTATATTTCATCTCTTTTAGTAGTCTGAAGAGTTGTTTTTATTGTGAAAGAGTAAAAACGGGCATACAGGCCACCAGATGTTAAGTGGTCACTGCAGCCCATGGACAACCACGTCTAATCTCAAATATAACAGAAGTTCTATTTAGGGATGGACGCGGATGCGTTCCTACTCTTGAGGACTAAGATGGTCGCCTACAATAATGTGTATCCGACAACCACACCTCCCCAACCGAAACACAATAC
>DWON01011448.1:0-10175 GCA_018251015.1 Phocides pigmalion okeechobee
TCCGGCAACCACACCTCCCCAACCGAAACACAATACATGAAGAACATGTTGCTTTACGGCGGGCTATGAGGGTGGTGATGGTACCGCCCCGGGCAAGCTCTAATGGCTCTACCACCTTTAAAATAATTCACAAAAATTTTAGCGACATTTGCAAAACAGGTTTCGTTCGCAGAATCTAGAATACAACTGGAGTTTTCGTAACAGTTTTCAAAAACTTCTCTATGGATCTTAAAATCCGCCGTAAAGCTTTACTTGTGTTTTTGTTGGAGAGATACGGTAGCCGGTTACACTTTGAAGGAGGCGACCATCTTAGTCCTCGGGAGTAGCAAAGGATCTACGTTCGATCGACCGCTGCAACTACTTAACATCACTTGCTACTCTTCTGACGTAAAAAAATGGCGAGCGAATTGGTTTAATTACAAAAGCTTGGTTTGAATAACGTGGGTTGTATCGGCAAAGCTAAATGTTTGTGCATCGTAGTCAGATTCATTTAATCAAACAAAATCAATAGGAACCCATATCAAAATATACAACAAGAATTCTTTTGTGTTTGTATGTCATATGAAGTGATTTGATACCTTTCTTTGTATAAACGTACGAGATACGAGTACGTGGATTATTTACACCTTTATATATTCGTGAGATTTTTTCGAATACGTCTTGCGATTGTGACTAGACATTATGAATATCTACGATTTTAAAGGTCTTTTTTATATGTGAACAGTAGAAAACGAGTATGCAAACCTCCTGATGTGAAGTAGTTGCAGTCTATAGACATCCACATACATCCGCAAACACGACCAAAATCCTATCTGAGCTCGAACGTCGTTGCGTTGCTTTTCCTGAGGACTAAGATGGTCGCTTCACTTTAAAATGTAGCCGCCAACCGCACCTCTCCAACCAAACCAACCAAACATCCAGACAAATACAATTTCATTCTGGTCATCAAGACTTATGTAGAATCACGCCTACGAATGTTATCGGTATTAGTCACGTTTGCCCAATAAGTATCCAGACCGAGTCAATTAGCGTTCAGTCTCGATTATTAGTATGATATAGTTTGTGCGTCATACTGAATATTCTGTCGCTGAAATAAAAAAAAGATATTTTCACAGAATTGGACATTAAAATGACATTAGCCAGTTATTAATGTAGTCTTGACATTTTTGGACGTAATTTAGTCGACTGCATCTAAATACCGTCTAGGATTCTCTTTGATGATGGAATTGCTCGTACAATGTGCTAAAACTTTGAACGCAGCGGTCATACATGAGATGTACTGACAATTCACACAAATATTGTATTTTAAGCATCAATTTAGTATCCACAAATACACAGACGTAATGTCCGTTCAGGCAGTGCCGACGTAAATACAGCACTTTTGTTTATCCGTATTCTATACAGATTTGTACATTTAACACATACACATACACAAGATACATACATAATTGCACACTGTTTTCTTTAAAAAAAGAAAGTTGTTCATAGCTTTTTTTTAATTTTGATTTTTAATTTTATTTTCAGATTAGAAGCTATAAATAAATAAATGTGAAAACAGAAAACAAAAATTAATTACGTGAAATGAAATGACAATACGCCATTTTATAAAGCATCATATAATGATTTTCTTTTGTCATTTTTTGCTTGGATTAACAATAAATAAATTCCCACAGCAAAAATGTCATGTTATTGGAAACAAATGAATAAATACGATTTTTCTATTGCATCACAAGCTAATTACGATTCGTACATTCTTTAAAAATCGCAGGAGAGCGTCCACGAAACTCCGCTTTTAACCTTGGTCCCAGATCGCATGCGCGAATATTTTGACATCAGCCGAGTCCGGCTCGCTCAGCTTCCCGTCAGTAGATCTGCAGCTTCCACAGACATCCGTGCTCCATCCACCAGCCTCCGCAGGGCATCAGAGCAAAAAGCGCTCTCACCCTATAAACACAAGGTAAATAATATATTGTGCTTGACATTTCGTCTTTTTTAGATTTGTTTTTATGTACGATAAGAAAAGCTTTTTGATCCAACTTTTGACAGTAAATTCGAGCTTAAGAGCTTGCGATCCCTTTGTTTAAAGTAAGCGTACACTTCAAAGTTTTATTAATGAAAGGAAGCAAAACGAACATGAAATTTTCTCGTGAAGACTTATCTCGTTCAAATTGATTTCTAAATTATTCTATGTACGTTAGTGAGTACATTTTATATTTTAATATTAAGGTATTTTTGGGTTTATCGCGTTAAGCCAGGGTTACTCAAAGTGAGGTTCGCGAACCCCTAGGATTTCGTTAATTCATCGTAGGGTGTTCGAGACAAAATTTACCATCCATCGCATTAATAACCTATATGTCCTAATTCAGACTTTAAAAAACCCTAAGTTTTGCTATTTTTGTTGCTTTTCAATTTGATTACATACCTAAAATAGCAAACTATACATTTTGTATATGAATGAACTCTCTTGGGGATGAGGGGTATTTTAACGATAGGGGTTCGCGGTCACCATATCAAAGTAATGAATTTAGTTTTTTCTCTTGGTCTGGGTGTTTTTGTGTATGTGTGTCGGAAATAACACGGGCACACAGTAATTTAGCATGTATAAAATACATGATTATTATTATTATAGCTTTACATTTATGTATTCTCTTTATAGAATCAACTTATCAAGGTATTATTACGAACTAACGGAACCAAATAAGTAAGGTTACCATTAAATATATTTTTGCACAAAAATACTTTTGTTCTTCGACAAATGCGAGAAAAATAATAATATCGTTTTTAACCATTTTCAAAAAAATAAAGCGTAATTTATGCAGCTATTTAAAAATCTTTTTTATTTGGAAAGGTATAATTCTCGTTTATTTTCCTTTAAGGGTAGAAAAATAAATATGAATATAAACAAATAAAACATATTTTAAAAGTAAATTAGGCGATGTAACATCTTAAATTTGTTTATTTTGTTAAAATATACCGTTTATCTACAAGAATCTAAATAGTTTTATTCAAACTAGATTCTTTATAAAACTCTTTTTGAACGTCAGCAAGCTACCACTGACTCGAAAGGTGTTTCGTTTTGGAGAAGAATTGGCCAAAGAAACTCCAAATCCAAACACGGCGGAAATGAATTTGGAACATGAATAATTCTCCAAAACCTTTTACCACAGATTATTTTTTCCAATTCCTTTTAAAGATGAAATACAATCGCATACAACTGCGCTTCACTTTTTTAAATCTAACAATTTTTTTTAACATTATATTATATTGAAATAAATGCCAAATAATAATTATTATAAAATATTAGATAAAGCAACATGTTCTTCATGTATTGTGTTTCGGTTGGGAAGGTGTGGTTGCCGGATACACATTATTGGAGGCGACCATCTAAGTTCCCAAGTGTAAGAACGCATCCGCGTCTATGCTTAAATAGAACTTTTCTATTTGAGATTGGACGTGGTTGTCCATGGGCTGCAGTGACCACAGGAAACGTAACGTACCTAGCCACCTGATGTGGCCTGCATGCCCGATTCCTACTCTTCCATTATAAAAAAAAGTAAGTCTTGTCAACCATATTTGTTCTTTGTATACGTATGGATGTTTATTCTTACGTAGAAAGCCTCACTGCGCATAAGATTTTACTCTAGAATCCTTCCCTACGTATGGATGCAAAATAGCGCCCTCGCAGTAAAAATTACTTTCCTTGTGATATGATCTACTATTTTTTTACCGTGTCTTTGAGAAATACTATGAAATATATTTTGGTTACAAGACATGAACCACACGTATATTTTATTCCACTATCGTTATCTTTCAATTTTAATGGGAATTCAGTGCGTGCTTCTAATGCTAATTTTATGTAATTCACTATATTTACACACTATATTTACACAAAACAATCTTCGAAATGGCAGAACTAGATCAGTTTTGTACCTAGTTTATGCAGTTTGACTAGACTTATACTGAGTTTTCCCAATTTTTCCAGATATGTATCTAGTTTCGCAATTTGACTAGACTTGTACTTAGTTTGCGCAGTTTAGCCACACTTGTTCTTAGTTTACGCAGCTTAACTGGAGTTGTACTCAGTTTACGCTGTTTGACTAGACTTGTACTTAGTTTGCGCAGTTTGACCATACTTGTTCTTAGTTTACGCAGTTTGACTAGACTTGTACTTAGTTGACGCAGTTTAGCTACACTTGTACGTAGTTTACACAATTTGACCAGACTTGTACTTAGTTTACGCAGTTTCACCAGATTTATACTTATTTTCCCAATTTAATCAGATATGTTTCTAGTTTCGCAGTTTGACCAGACTTGTACTTAGTTTAAACAGTTTGATCACACTTCTTATTTGACGCAGTTTGACTAAACTTGTACTTAGTTTTAGCAATTTGATCTTGCTGCCGGTTGATCGGTTGTACGTCCTTCGAGCGATGTGGCTTCCCCACTGCCGTTTCAGCCTGCAAATTTTATTGTTTATTTTGAATAGTTCTTCCAGTTTACATTAAAAATAAGTTTTACAAGTAAAGTCTTAATATAATAGTAAAATACATTTAGATTGTTAATTATAATTTATTAATAAAGTTATTAAATAAACCTCCGTAAGTGAATCAGTTATAAAATATTTTTTAGGCTTCTCTAGGCGTAGTTTTTTTCATGAATTATTTGATTTATTACAGAAATGAATGACAGAAAATATTACGTGACTGTCCGATTTCAGAGTTCAAATGTTTATTGGCAAAAACAAAAGCTAGAGGTAAGGTGAACGAAGGTAAACAAACGTTTGGAGGCAGGTAGAACACATGAATATTTTGCAAGCCCGTTCGTTCTAATTTGAGTTTTGTTTGTTTGAAACTGTTTCGCGAAAATGTCTGCAATATTTATGCCGACCGTTGTAATCAGAATCCGGTTTTTAATTACATAAATTAATTTCAAAAAATTACACGCACATTCGTAGATAATTTGGTAAAATGTATTTATATGTCAAAAAAGAACAAGTCTTAAAGCTTAATAATGAAAATCTTAAAATTAATTGTAAAAGCCTAACTTAAACAATCTCAATGGAGCCCGTGCCCATACGGCATGGTGCCAAGAATACTAGACGCATTCCCACGTTGAATAGTAATCGCAAGTCTTTACGCAAGAGAGCTGGTTCATATCTTAACGTAAGATATGAGCCAACTTTCTTGTCACAGACCGTCATCTTGTCGATCATACGTGGGACTAACCGTCTGAAAAATTTTTAGGCACTCGGACCCCACGGACCAAAGAGTTCCAAAGCCAAGAATTTTTCAGCGATGGTAGCTGTGGTGAAAATTTTTTTAGTATCTGTATAGTATAGATGGTTACCGTTGCCATGAACCCGCAGTAAGTGACGAAGAAGAAAAATTTAACAATGTTTTTTAAGAGAAATAATTAAAAGTAGCGTTAAAATTACTCCTTTCAACAACTTATTATTAGTACAACTTTTGATGTAGGCATTGTAATGGATTACATTATCGTTCACATTAGTATATTCTCGTTTTATGCTTTACTTCAAAGCTAGAAATATCAGATAATGGACGCTTTGAGCTGCAAATAGAACTATCGTAAGGTCGAATCCACATTAGTAAGACATTTTTGTGTTAAGAAATGTTTAAGTTATAATTATGTTACTGACAGGTCGTAGAACGTATCAGTAATATGTAACATAATAATAATTTGTAATCATTTGTAGCTAATTGAGGCAATAAGACTCACAGTCCAACCATCTATCCCTTACGCATTAGGTATTAAGTCTATATCATACGAAGTCTCTAAGTTTGTATCGTGCATGTGCACGCCTCCGTGCTGTGTCTGTGCATAGTGACTGACGTGCCTATGCACGCCTAGAACTGCCTATGCACGTTCTTGTCTGTACGCGTGCGTGTATGTTTGTTAAAACACTCTTTGTTACAGCGGACGCAGTAGGCGGGCGTGACAACGCCTGCCGGTACGCGACGAACGAACGAACAAAAATATTCTCCGCGGTGAACAACTTCTTCGCTGATTCGCCGCTGGTGAATCAGCTCAAAGGCATCATGGTGAGTTTATATTTGAAACCTACGTGAATAAGATTTGATGTAATGTTCTCTAAGGTATGTAGAGAATTATAGTACGATTATTAAACACTATAATACGCTGTAACGAAGTATTTACGAAAGCTGAGAAGCTTACGGAAGAATAGCAAACGAACATACAGACTATTTGGAATTAATTAGTCGTTGCAGCCCATGCACATCCACATACAACCTCAAAAACAGGATGAAATCCTATGTAAGTTCTGAGCGTTTCTACTCCTGAGGACAGATGGTTGCCGTTTTTAAGGGTACCCGGCAGGTATAGAAAAGAAATCCAAATTGAAGTTGATTAACAGATGCGTTGCTTCTCTTGAATTCTGAAATCGAAAAAAAAATCTAACATATCTTACAGATCAGAACTCACCAGAACTACATTGCTGCTGTTTAAGACAAATTTAGACATAGTTTCAGGCTACACTCAGAAGCTAGACCACCTTAATCTTCAGAACGTGCTATATATCTTTGCACGTCCAGAACCAGGTCTTTATTACTCCTGTTGGATGGTAGATATGAATGTGGAACAATCTTTCAATACTAAATAGTCTACATGTTCATATGCTACTTTCCTTATATAAAAAAGATAAGGGAAAAGTGTGTGATAGTGGGCCGGTACATTTAATTATGGTGGTCATGTACATGTCGGGTTGTTTCAGACTCGGCAAACGAGTAATACGGGGGAGCCGGGTCCTCCAGACGAGGCCTCACGGCCAGGGAGCCGTGGTCCGCCCTCCGTAGCCCTCAGCCCCTCTGAAAGGTATATATAGACTCTTTAAAGTTCTTGTTTTTCTTCCAATTTGTTTTGTATCATGGAAACGACAAGCGATTGAATAGATAACAAGATTTTGTAAGTACAAATACAGTCACACCCATTTCTTGCGTGATGCAAAATTTGCGTATCAATAGAAAGGTTAGATTGTCGGGTCATTTGCATATGACGTCATCTTTGTCCCCAGAAATAGCAACGTATCTGTGATTGAGTGCAGGTGGGAATTCTGTTCTATATGGAGTTGGTTACAGATGTCATACCCGGCAATGCTTACTTTCGAAAGGAGGATACAGGGCTTCTATGTTATAAAATGTATATATACATTTAAAATATTCCTAAATATACGTTTATGTTTATGTGAGTAGTCAAAAATGGTGCAGGCCACTTAATTGGTCATTGCAGTCTGTAAGCATACTTGAACCCATATTTGATCTCAAATAGAAATTTAAACTTTTGACGTAACTAAATGGCTTATTCATTATTCTTGAGGTCTAAGATGGTCGCTTCGCTTGTCAGTGTACCAGGATGCGACCTATCACCAAAGTAACAGTGAACCGGTCCACAGTCTACGGTTATTATAAAACTGAGAGTGGTATCTATAGGTATCTCCGGTAGATCTATATTTCTGTCACCAATTACGCAACTGCAATAATACGGTTTCTCAAACATTCAATCAGCATTAAACGAGTAATGCGTAATGGAAGATCGGTACAAAATGGGATAATCTCTAATGCGTTATATTGATTTCCATCCCATTTAGGTAATTGTACTGCTTCGTATGGACGTGATTCTAAATTTATATCACTATGACGTCATTGATACGTCGCTATCGGATTTGATCGTTCTTTACTCTTGATTTTATTGTCCGTGTAGCGAAGCGGTCTTTAATGGTTTGACGCGGTGAGGACCGGGTTCGATTCCAGTCAGGCAATCATCTGAATGATAAATTTAAAGCGTCGGTACTGGTCTGACGCACAGGGAGTTCCGGGTTCGATTCCGGGTTAAGCAGACATCTGAATAATAAATTTAGATTTCTGATCTGAGTCGGGGTGTGCATAGAGCTTCTATGGGTGACTTGATTCATGTAGCTGTTAGAGTTTGCTCCACGCATCCAACAGTTTTGTGGTAATTTTGTGTCCAGTAGTAGGACAGAATATGGGTTACAGCCATGATTCTATATTAATTCTTCGATATTAATAGGTAAATGTTGAGTTTATTTATGGGTCGTAAGTACGACTAGATAGAGAGGTCGAACAGATATTACAACACTCTTTGACTTTGTAGAATACGTTTATGCGAGATTTTCTTTGTGTGATACAAATGGAAATACAATCCATTCATTGCCTCGAGTAGACATCGTCGCTAAAGGGTATCTATGATATGGAATCGGAATGGGAACCGCAACCAGTATCGGAATTTGAATCGAAATCGAAACCGGAATCGGAATCGGAATCGCCATCTGATTCTGAATCTGAATCTTAACCGGAACCGGAAGCGGAATTGGAATCGAAATCTAATTTTGAATTTGAATCGTAATGGGAACCGGAATCAGAATCGGAATCGGAATTTGAAATGGAATCTGAATCGGAACCGAAATCGGAATCGAAACCGAAGTCGGAATCTAAACCGAAATCAGAATCGGAACTGGATTCGGAATCAAAATTAATTCCGTTTCATTAATAGTCTGTAATAGTGTAGTAAATCTGATAAGAAACTTAGAGGACTCGTATTTTGTTCTATCACCTTATTATTATTTTATGTTGGAAGTGACAAACAAACGAGCTTGCTGGCCAGCTGATGTTAGCAGCAAAAGTACTCATTTCCTGACACCCGTATCTTCAAACTTAACATTACTTTTTATTTATAAAGCAATTTAAATAAAACGAATCTAAATGTTAAGCTAAGCTTATTGCAATACAGTTGTGAAAACCGCACCGAAATAAGTTAAGCAGTTTTTTAGTTTAACACAAAAACGCACAGACAAACAGAAAAACAGACAAAATATCTAATAACTATTGATTTTGGGTCCATTGCGTTAGTAAAGGCCTCTAATAATAGTTTTTCTCATAAATCCTCCATGTCTAGACAGCGATAAGTTACAATATTATTATTTGTATAGATTTACCACTCTCAGGTTTATCGCAGTACATTAAACGGAGCTTTGAGAGATATCGTAAAATCTAGGCTTAAAGTAATAGGCTTTTGAGGTAGGCTTTCAATTTCCTTCCACCACTTAAATCGAGATAAGAAGAGATAATTAAATCGCGGAATATATATTTATAACTTTTATTCCTAGTAACCGAGTTTTTATGTGGTACTGGCTGTGTCCACGACTTCGCCGGTGATAATTGAATTAAATTGACATAACTTCTTTATTCGTTAACCGATTTAAATGAAAAAAACTAAATGTTAAGTGAAGCCCATCACAATATAATCCTGAAAATTGCATTCGAATCGTATAAGCTGTTTCTGAGATTAGAGTCCACAAACATACAAACAAACAGAAAAATGAAAAAACATTGTTTTAGGCTCTTTTGCGTGTATTAAGGCACCGCCTTATGATTTTTTAAATATATTTGTCATGTACAAACAGTGGCTAGTTATAGTTTTATTATACGTATAGAGTATAGATTAGAAGGAAGGAGTAAAGGGTTAGCGGTTAAGATTTGGAGGTCGGTTTTAAGTTGGTTTGAAACCTTGGCATATATTTTTGAGTTTTCAAATTTAGGGCGGATAAAAAGGACGGGTTAAAATTTTATTATCACTTGCTTGTGGTGAAGGAAGTTGGTGGAGAAAAACCTAGTGGGGAGACCTGCATACCTGAAGGTATGCATTTCTCTCTGTGCAAGATATGAACTAGTCCTCTTATCAATGGCGGCGTTGATTATATTTATTTATCTCTTTTAAACCAAACATGTGGTTAATAACTTAAGGTAAAGTTAGTTTAATTTACAATTTCATTTAAATTTTAATTACAATAATGAATATCTTAAAACTTATTATAATAAAAGCCTAACCTAAACATTTACAATCTGTGTATTCATTTCTAAAGGTGGTAGAGCTGTTGGAGCTCGCCTGGGGCGGCACCACCGCCACCCTCATAACCCGCCGTAAAGCAACATGTTCTTTATGTATTTTGTTTCGGTTGAAGAGGTGTGGTTGCTGGATACACATTATCGAAGGCGACCATCTTAGTCCTCAAGAGTAGGAACGCATCCGCGTCCATCCTTAAATAATACTTCTGTTCTGTTTGAGATTGGACGTGGTTGTCCATGGGCTGCAGTGACCACTTAACATCAGGTGGCCTGCATGCC
>DWON01011449.1:0-10175 GCA_018251015.1 Phocides pigmalion okeechobee
ATTACAAATAAATATGGGAAATCATTATTGTAACAGATGTTTATTAAGGGCTAGTGCAATAAAATCCAGTCCACGATCATCGACTAACAATATTACGAGACGGTAAACGTCTAGTCATTAAGATATTAGTTTAGTGTTTACGTGCATGCGACTGGTCCCCAATGATTATTTACTAGCTTTTGCTTGGCTTTTATCTGACCGAAGTCGTAACAACGGTCCGTATTTTACCTCCTTTAAGTTGGAATTTCAAAAATTTCTTTTAAAGTACTAATTTACGCTATATGAAGAACTAATCTGAAAAATAATTGGATTCTAGTTTCAACGGTTTGCACTGTCCGTTGATCTCTAGGTCTATCAATCATCTTATATGTGTAACGTAAGTGAGTACTAAGAAAGAATTTTTGAAAAATCCATCCCTCAAGGGAATACGAGTTTAAAGTTTGTATGAATGTATCGTTACATTAACTTTTGTTTTTTTGTGTGAGAAAAGTTGCAAACGAGCATACAAAACACCTGAAGTTAAGTAGTCGCACAAACACGACTGAAATCCTATCTGAGCTCGCGGATTATGAGGGCGGCGGTGGTACCTCCCCGGTCGAACTATAGTTCTCTCCCACCTTTAAACCGTAAAATATTTTTTTCATCATCATCATGTCAGCCTTTACAAATATATGTTTGTAACATATGTATGTTTAAATATGTATTTACAAAGACGAAAGAAGAATATAGAGTATGTTGTAATAGTATAAAATTTAGAAACATTTGAGAAATATCAGAATGCGGAATTCAATGCAAAATGTTCGCTTTGTGCAAAAATGTGTTGTTTATATCACTAACCTCTGACCTTGGAGTTTCCAATACTTAACCTGGTTCTGATCTCACTCGCTTTGTGGCCCGACCTCTTGCGGTTTTATTGAGAAACTAGCTGTGCCCGCGACTTCGTTCGCGTTAATTTTTTGTTATTCTAAAATAAAATTAGCCTAAGTTACTTCTTATTACATCAGCTATCTGCCAGTGAATGTCCCGTCAATTTCCGTTCAGCCGTTCCAGAGATTAGCCGGAACAAACAGACAGACAGACAGGCAAGAAATGTTATTTTGGTATATGTACCGTGCGTACATACATATGCAATTAATAAAAAGTGTTTTTTTTATAATACAAACAGACATTTCAATTTTATTTATATCTGTAGATTAGCTGGTGTTCGAGACTTTATTCACGTGGACAACATTTTGGAGGTTTTCTAGATTTTCTTGGATAGAAAAAAGTTCTAATGTATTCATACTTTTTAAATCGATTCTATTTATTGATTTTGTGGAAATGGATATGACACATGAATTACTGAGTGCAGCTTACTTCAATAGATGTGTGCAAACCGCATCGAAATCGGTTAATCCGTTTCTGAGATTAGCGCGCACAAACGCTCAGTCAAACAGACATCAATTACAACAACTCTAGTTTTGGGTTGTATGGCGTTTATACTGGCCATTAATAACTTTTCTTTTATTTGTATAGATAATAATGTATGAGGATTTAATTGGTAATAAATGGTTGCTAATACCATAGGTATACGTAAAAATATTATGTTAAGTAATCTCAGCAGCCTACACTCACATACAACCTCAACTAGGATCGAAGTCCTAACTGCGGTAGTATATAGACGGGTTTTATTCCTGAGGACTGAGATCCTCGCTACTTTACTAAGTGTAACCGGCATATGGTATATTTTTACGTACATATGTAGTAATAACCAATGAAAAAAAGATCTATAAAATTAAGAAACAGAATATTCATGGAGACAAAACAAGAGATACCGAAAATCAACAAGAGTAAGAACACACAAAATTATAGGTTTTAATTAGATATTTGGAACAAAAAATGCCTAATCACATGCAAATTTTATATGAGCCCAATCAAATAACGGTTATCCGTTAAGCTTATCACGGTCACAACAATAGAATTTCCAGAAAGTTTTAAATTGCTCGTAATTAAATGCGTATAAATCGCGAAAAGAGCGACGGCAACCATCTTTTAATTTATGCAAAGTGGGACAGATCACGAATGAGGAACGGCGTACGGCCGTCCCGAGTGGTCGCCACTTTCACCTTGATTGCCACCGATTGCCCTTTCAAAACTGACAGTTGAGCGTAAACGATAAAAATCGAAAAGGTCCAATTGGAAGATAATGCCCCGGATTGATAACGAGAAATCGATTTAAGAAAAATTGTTTTCTCCTTTTAAATAATCGCCTCATGCGCTGATTGTGTGTGTAAGCTGACAAGAGAGTGAACAGAATCGAAAATTATAAACCGATGAGTCAAATTCAGCTTTGTTTTTGGAGTCAAATGTTTTTTCTTTCGTATGTTGGTATGTACAAAAATCCAAGCCTCTAATGACGTATAGATATAATCTTCGTTCTGTACGAATAGACCTGTCCGACGTCAACTCTTTCCTTCACCGATTAGTAACTCGGTCGTTATTTCGAATTATAATTTTCTTATATTAAATCAGACTTTCAAGCTGAGCACACCTCTTTTATTTTCTCCTGTGGCCATTATTTCTTCAAAGTAACATAAAAAGAGAACGCACAGAATCGAAAATCATACACCAATGAGTCACATTTACTTTATTATGTTTTCTTTTAACTTTTGTGACGATGTAAACTAAGAAAAAAGTAAATATAATCGAAAATTTTAAATTGATGAGTCTAATTCAAATTTGTATTTGAAATATTATGGTTATTGGTTATTAAGTACATTGGTTATCGCTTAGTTCCAAAAACGGGTTACAATTTTTTTTTTAAATAGAAGTAGAAAACAAACATGCATTCCATCTGACGGTAAGTGATCACCGTCATCTATGGACATTTGTAACCAATTCCAAAAAGATAAAGTCCCACTTGAAGTCAATCACATATACTTTGGTACAACTTAGGACTAAGGTGGTCGCATTTGTAAGTGAGCTAGCATCCATACCTTTTATACCGAAACGCAAGTAAGCTTCACACTAGAAATGGCTGTGGCGATGACACCTTCCTTATTGAACAATATAGGTTATACCACAGTGCAAAAAGCGTTAAAGAAACACAAAAAATCAAAAAATGTACAATATTCACTTTTACATAATATAAAAATGTACAATATTCACTTTTACATAATATAAAAAATAAATATTACATAAGGAATGTAAATTAAAAGAATATAGGGTAAAAGGACACGTGGATAGCCTACTCAGGAGTACGTAATTTGGCAATAAGTCAATGGTTAATTTGATGCAAATTGACCCTTACATTTTTTATATTATTATCGGTTCGCGAGATTACCGCTTCTGAGATGAAATATGCCCCATTAACCTCGAGATCGCTGATTGAGGTCGGTTTAAAGAGGTATTATCTGATGAAAGGGAGGATGTTTCAAAATTTACGGAGACGCGGTCATGTTGTTGTACATTATAAAATCATAAAATAAGGAAAAAAGAGAAGCTGCTGGAAAAGATTTCATTCTGAAATAAGCATGACTTTGTACTACATATTTTACTGTATACATTTCTTCGTGTTATATCTTTTACAGAAATTTATAAAGTAACAAGAATCCAAATTTTCTTTACGCTCTCTGAATTTGACAGTTGTTGACAAAATTGACACGAGTTGTTGACAAAGTTGACAAAATTAAAACCGTTACAGGCGATAACACTAACATCAAGATTTCGTTGTGATCCATAGACATTAAAAATCCCTTTGGCAATTCACTGGCTTCTGTGGTCGCAGTGTATATACATCATTGAGACCCCGATTTTGATTTTAGAATATATATATTTTTTTAATGTTACTAACATTTATTTTTAAATGGTTTAAAAAAAAAGTCAAGGATAGATAATAGAGATGAATACAGATATTCTTAGCACAGATCCAACTTGAAAAACTGAATTCCTTTCGTAATTACGGACACAGACAGCTTATATAAAAACACCTTTTATAATCTTCTTTCCTGTTCATTTTAGTGGGTACTGAAAGCTATATAAACCTGTAACTGATGTTTACAAAGCTCTATCAAAAGCTTCGAAAACGTGGCGAAATGGGGACGTCCTACACCTATTTTACTACTCTTACTCTTACTCAACCAACGTTACTCTCGGCTCTCATTCTAAAGCTTTTATATCCGTTGCAACTTGAAATTATTTCAACGTTAGTTTATTGACTGATCTAATTACATCACGTAATCCTTAGACAAACAAAATTATCGTTTCGATAGGTCTGCCTAAAACACTGCGTAATTGCGACCAGCCGAGTGTGAAAATCGCTAATTTGCGATTGGGTGCTATTGACACCAGCGGCTGTAACAGAAATTGCGATACTAATTGCGAAAATTGCAATTGTAATTTATTCTATTACTTCATTGATTAATGATATTTAGTGCTTTATATTACGTAATGTATTTGTAATGTACAAGATTATGTTAAATGCTAACTTTTAAACCACATTTGGCTTAAAGCCCTAGTGGGATTGGTTTGCTTTGTTGCTGTTACGATGGTCTCGAGTTTGGTTGTGGGGTTTTATATTGAAATTCCAAAAATCCCAAATAAGATTTAATCCCTGCCTTTACATAATAAAAAAGAAACTGTAAAAAATGTCCTATGATGAAAAGGACATTATGACAAAGAACCATTCAAATGATAAGAAAGTGGAATTCAGCCTACCTCACCAGGCTAATTCTATTTCCCATGTAATAGTTTTAGTAACTCAAAATCTTTTAAAGTTTTATTATGTATCAATGGCTGTTTAAAAAGAGTGCTGAGAATATCTTTTCGCCAGCTTTTTCTCCCGGTCAACGTTGACCAGCAGGCGCTCAAAGCCGATGTACTGATTTTACATTGTATCCTTGATATTCAAGTGTATGTAAATTCTTCATAATGAAATGAAATATTTGAATTTGTGATTTAATTATATAAACCAATCTTTTAAAACAGGCTGAATTGAACGTGAACTAAATTTAAACAACTATTTTTTCGACTCCATATATTACAGTTACTAAATAATATTTTTTCATCTCTATACTGTTACTGAATAAGATGAATGGACGACAAGACGTACGGCGGATAAGCAAAGGAAGATAAATTTCGTTGACAAAAAATATGTATCATGTGTTATCAAACAACAGTTAAGTTTAATGAACGATGTCGTACGCTCTTGTTGAACTTCATCGCCGGTAAATATTAATCTTATTAACATTTGTCATCTTAAGAGCCCGTTCTCACTTGTCGAGCGTCCGGCCCGGCTATATATCAGATGTCGCGGCTAAATATACGAAGCTCCTCACATTTATACGACTAAGATTTTTTTAAAGTGAAAACTTCTTTAGCGGCGCTGTCTTTTCATCTAGACGACTAACATTTGTTTATTTGTTTTTACTTTTTTGTTTGTTTGTTGGTGTCTCTGTTTATTTATTTATTCATACACAAAAATAACGGTTTATCACCATTTAAACTAATTGTCAACAAACAAAATAAATAAAATAGCAGTACAAAAAAGTAAAGGAGAAAAAACAAACATTATTAAAGATTTTATACACTAAACAAAAAAATACATGTACCATATAAAATGTTTAACAAAAATTGAAACAGACTTTAAAAAATACAAATGAAATACATCTTATTTCATTTCATTCAAATAATTTATATGCATTTTATTTCTAATTGGCTGAACATTATATACAAAACTGATACCGTTTTTGTCGGTCGAGAACATGCAACAATTGGGAACGGGCTCTTAGTGTGAGGGAGTCGTTTTATTTGATTGCGTGTGATCAGCTTAAGCTGGACGGAAACGGCTTTATGTCAAGGGATACATATTGTACGCTATGCGTTAATCAGCTTAAAATAAATTGGCAATTTGATGTTACCATTTTGGCAATTATGTATAGGGTGCAATGATGAGGGAAAATAAATATGAAGTATTAGAGCTCTTAATATATTGCACAAATATCTTAATCCATTTACAATAATAATTGTATTTGTAAGACATAAATAAATAATTTGCTTTCCTGATGATTCATTACATAGATACTACGGTTGAAATTAACTTTTTATTCCCCTTTTGATATGAGTACTTAATTAATTTTAGCTTCTAATCCTAGTAAATAATGCCAGAAATTTAATATTTAAGTGATTGCATATATTAAAAAATGTTACTATAGACACATTAATTTTCTCTTATATTCTTGATATTATTTTACTACCGAAGAATTACCTGAAAAACATCGTTGCGATAGAGATAATACAACTTCTTGGTCCCCAATGTTACATTTGTTTCCTGTGTTTCTGCTACTTTTGTGGTGTAAAAAAAAGCTTCTTCGATCTCAATGCTACATTTGTGGTGTACTATAAAACTTGTCCAAGTTGAAATTTGCAAGGTTTCGTATCGACAAGTATGACGACTCCCTTAATCTTGTTAACATAAGTCACTGTCATCGTCCAATCCCGAATGACATACTGCCCATTGCAATATAATAACGCAAGAATTAGTTAGTTTATTTAACGGAGTATGCGAAATATTTCAAACGTCGAGCGAAATGACGCGGTTTATGATGCGGTCACGATGTTATAATGTTGGTGCTTACCGCGCGGTCCTCCGAGCTAATTGAAAATTAGGGCTACCACATCAAAGATCATAAAATCGCATAATAATCATTATGCAGTTATATACAATTTAAAACTAATATCACTTTGGAATTAATCGCGTTCGCGGTCAGAAATATCGGCAATTAAAAAGCTTTAATCCCCAATCCCTTTAAAAATGAAGTACCCTTTATATGTATAATAACATTATGTAGTTGTGATGTTCAGTTATTCTTTCTATAATTATTTTGGCTATTTTGTTTCCTTTATTTATATCATAAAAAATGTAAGAAAATATTCAAATTATATTAAATAACGCGAATTATATTTTGTTAACTCTGTTTTATGTTATTTATTTTCTATGATTTATGATATGTTTCCGTTTACGTTACCTTTCCATATATATAATAAAAAAAAACATCAAAGATCATGGGAGTTCTAACTGTAGAGCAAACCCATTGTTCTAGATGTAGTCGTTCGTAAATTCACGACTTTGATCTCATTTGTGGAGGCAAATAAGACGGACTTTCACTTACGCGCCGTTATTCCTTACTTCGGGTAATTTTAAAAAGCATTACCTTTTTTATTGACATAAAAAATAGATTATTGACTATTTAGGCACGATTCGACCTAACTGTAATAACGTTTTTTTAATATGTTTACTAAAGATTCCTTCTTTTTTAATACTTTTATTCAAAGTAGATCCTTTACAAAATACTTCTTGAACGTTGAACTACCACGGACACGTAAAACATACTGATATTGTTTTAGAGAAGAGGCGCTGTTAAATTCGAGACCAAATTTCATGTTATTTCAGAATGTGCAGTATATTCATTTTGCCTATTAATAGTCCAAGACTTTTATAAAAGTTTAATATTTATGCTACAGATTTCTGTGGAGCAAAAATTTAATCTGTCATGGCGGACAACGATCAGCTGTTATAATGTACGATTGTTATACTGATGACATTTGTAATTTGATAACACAAAGCTACAAAAACAAGTTGACATGATAAAGCGTATAGATATTGACGAATATAATACATATTATATTTTTCGTATTATATTTTACGTTCGTTTTAGTCGTTTAAAACTAGTAATACAAATGTTATTATAGTCGGTGTAAGTACTGTTGGATTGATTAAAGAATAGTAATAATTTTAATCAAATAATACTTAAGTTAATCTGGGTTATTTAAGTTCCAAATATTGTAGAATATTTGAAACTAGAAACTACTTTGTCCTCAAAATATATAAGTGCATAAACTGTAAGCGACACGTAAATAAAATAAAAAGTAATTATATTGATTAAAATATTAGCTAATTTAATTTTTATTATTTTACACAATTGCTCATTTGAAAGATAGTATAGGGTTATAACGCAGCCTATGTTACTATGTTACTATGACAATGGTACTATGTATTATTTGAACTAGATTAAATTATTCATTTTCACGTTATAGAAAAATGTACGGACAACGCTTAAATTTTACATAAAACTAAGATTCCTATGTCGCCAACAAATATAGAAGCACTCACGGGTACAAATGTGGAGTTAGAACACTAAATAAGAAGTATTCGCAATGGGCACAAAAAAATATGAAATTTATAAACCGACAACATTTCACTTTTATGTAATGGTCTGTAGTCCCGTAAATATAGATAGGGATAGCTTACAAAAACAAGTGTATCGATATTTGGGGCAACAAATCGATTTAAAATGAATCACAATAATCGATTCTCTAATTATTCGGTCTTCGCTCTCAATTCGTATTGATATATCGCTAAGTCTTTGCTCTCTTGATTTAAGAACATCGTAAATAAGTGATTCGATGCGCAAATATTTTTATTAACAAGAACTAGTTCTGTACAAACCACTAACCTTGTTTCTGGTGTTCGATTGATTTGTTTTTCGTTTAGATCAGGGGTCGGCAACCTGTGGCTCGTGAGCTGTATGCGGTTCTTTCAATGTAAAATATTGGTTCCCCAGTTACCATAAAATAATTTTGACAGAACCCTTAAAAATGTACATCTTAGTATAATTATCTATTTCATATACTGCATTTAAACCAATAACTGCAGTTGTATTATTGGATTATTATGTTATTTTTTATACCTAAAGCATGTTTTCTGATAACAAAAAAAAGTTTTTTTTTTCTAAATACTAGCCGTGGATGCGAATTTTTCGCGTGTTTTGAAATAAATGTAGTATTGGTAACTAACATTAACGCAAAACAAAAGCTATCTGCTAATGAAAGGCGTGTTGAAATTCGAACATACAGACATATAAAATTATTTAGCCATATTTTAGTGGCCCTTTAATATGGGACAATTTGCGAATTGCCACTTTTGGCTTTTCCGCCTTAAAGGTTGCCGACCCCTGGCATAGATCAATAGAGCGAACATATTACTCTTGTACAGTAATATATTGGCGCATTTATGAAAAAATGTTTATACCTGTTTATATTGCCTAGTTGTATGAAAGTTTATAATTTATGTATCGAAAGAAAAAATGGTGTAGCGTTAATTTTCGTAACGATCAATATTGTTGTCGAAATAAATGTATACTTTAATTTGAAACATTCCATCAATATTGATCAATATTTTTTTTTTACAAAAACCTAACCTAGAAAATCTAAAGGGAGTCCTCGCCTATTCGGCATGTTTCCAAGAACACTAGCTGCATTCCCGCGCCGGATAGCAATCGCAATTCTCTGCGCGAGATACGAACCAGCCCTCTCCACCGGCAGCGTCGATCAAACGTGATACTCTTTGTTTGAAAAAAAATTTGCCACGCGGACCCCACGGTCCAAAGGTTTCAAAGTCAAACGGGACAAATACGTAATCACTGCTTAGTGAGACTTAATTTCGCCGCTTGGCTTCTTCTGCAGCCTCCGTCCCAGCTCCAGCCCTCGACACCGTTCCGCCGAGGCGATGTAAATGTATATAGTATAGTAGTATGTAAATGTATATAGCAATATATTGCTAAATGAGCAATACATGTCATACCATTTGTCGTGTAGCCACGCGTTTTTTTTGAATAGTAAATTTTATGCAATGCTACTTGCAGATGCTACTGTTGAGGAGACTAAGATGATCACCTCTCTTGTAAGTGTAGCTTGACACACATTTTTTTCTTCATGCTTTAGGATGGATTTTGAGGGCGGAAGTACTTTGAAAAAATTGTAGAAATTCGACCCCTGATGAGATGAAATAGAGGGCGCAACATAGACAAATGTGTGCAAAGCCATCTGCAAAACTTAGTGCACTATAGAGTGAAATACAAACTTTTTAGGGCATACATTAATTATGTCTTGTTACCGTATCTGCTACTCAAAGGTTCTTTAGAAGAGAACGCTGCCGTAGCGATAAGACCGCCTTTTGGTCACCACTCATGTTTTTGTTTTGTTTGCTGTTTCTGTGTGTTCTGTGGTGTACAATAAAACATATCGCTTCTTTGCTTCAATAACGTGACAAGTTTGAAAAGATTTTATTTTAATTGATAATTGAAATCTCCGTGTTTGATTTGAGATAGCTAAGGTGTTAAATTTTTGTACGTAATCTA
>DWON01011450.1:0-10173 GCA_018251015.1 Phocides pigmalion okeechobee
ACGAGCTGTGCCATATTTACCAGATGGTAGAACTACAGTTCGATCGGGAAGGTACCACCGCCGCCCTCATAATCCGCTGTAAAGCAGTACTTGTGTTTCGGTTGGAGAGGTGCAATTGCCGGCTACATTTTGAAGCGAAGCGCCCGTTTTAGTCTTCAGGAGTAGCAACGTATCTACGTTCGAGCTCAGTCTATGTGAATGTCTATGGGCTGCGACTACTTAACATCAGGTGGTTTGCATGCTCGTTTGCTACTCTTTTCACATAAAAAATGCAACTGGTTCGAAATACCATCAAAAATTGTTAATCGTCAGTAGGTACATACCCGTCATAAAGTAAAAGAAAATTAGATTAAACCCATAACGAACTAACAATTCTACATTTGAAGCTCCACATTTTGAAGTCAGACCATTAAATCTTCACAAAATTCAGCTTCACTCAACTGAAAGCCAAAAAGAGTCGTTTTACGTTGGTATTTTTGAAAATTGAAAAGCCAAACCACCCGGGGCTCACGTCCGAGGAGCAGCGGCGCAGAAGGCGGGAAGACGCCCGTTGATTGGTGCAAATTGAATTTGGGAACAAGGGGGGTATTGTCGTGTGGCGATCGGCGGCTGATTGCTCGTTTGCGGGGCGCTGGGAACAACCGGATAAGACTACACTTTTATATATTTTTATTTAACGCTGTAGTATTTACAAATACTTAATTTTAAAGCTGAGAAAACTGTACATCGCAAACTGTTAAATACTGTCCACACCGGCAATGCACGATCACATTTACTCCACCTTACAAATCTTCGAAGTTCTCGGAAGAATTGCTTCATGGGATTATGAGGTCGATAGTACCTCCAAGGGAAACTAGGCTTATTAGAAACGAATATCCGTGGCCATACTCTAAACTATTATCATTTTTCTAAACAATTATATTTATTATTGAGTTTCGCCGTGATCACGAGCCATGCAACTGGTTCGAAACATCGGCAATTAAGCGTTTATAGTGAGTATCCCTTCTATATCTATAAATATAATAAAACAAAGTCTCCTGTCACGCCTGTCTGCCTGTTCGCGATAAACTCAAAAAGTACTGGACGGATGTTCTCACGGTGTACTACTAGGTAGAGTGATTCCCGAGGAAGGTTACATAACAAGTTAAGTTTTTTTTGTAAATTGGGCGAGAAATTAAATAATATCTGAATGCATGTTTGCGTAGACTATTTCATGTTGTGAAAATGTATAAAATGAGCGCGGAAAAAGTCGCGGGCACAGCTAGTATATAATAAAATGTATTAGTTCGTTCAAAAAACATTAATTGTGAGTACCCGTTAATAATATAATATACAAATTCCGCGGTGATTAGTTTGCTATCGTATAAAAATCGTTATTCGTGAGTACCCGAGACCCCGAGACACGATACAAGGAATATCCGTAGAACTCTCACCATCAACGTCGCATTGTGTCGCTCAACCAACAATTTACGCAATTTGCGAAGCAACGCAATCGCTGGCTCTTCGTCGAGACAGAACTACAGCTACCTACCAAACCGGTTTAGGTATATGTTATAAAACAATTTATTATATCCAGATATACGTATAAATAAAGCTGAATAGATTTAAGTACGCATTTGCTTATGTAGAACACATTTTTTGTGTGACAAGAGTATAAACGAGCATGCAGTTAAGTAGTCACAGCCCATAGACACCCACGTACTCGACACACGACCGAAATCGTATCTGAGCTCGAACGTAGTTACGTTGCTGTGGACTAAGATGGTCGCCTCGCTTCAAAGTATATATAATTATACTTTTCAACATCTATGTCAACTGAAAGTAACTACTGGGAGTGCATAAGTAAATTTACATTGCGAGACAGCGTAGTTCCACGCTCTAATTCCTCACATTTATAATACGATGTATGTAATTAAAATAACTACACGCCACTATTTTACTTGGCTAAATGCTCTCACACTAAAATTTACTTTTAAATCTTGATATTTTAGTCTATTTTAATTAACCAGTGCTTTGTCACAGATAAATTTATGACATATTTACAGAAAAAAATAGAACATAAGATTATGATTTATCATATTCTATTTTTAATTTCATTTGTTTTATTTATTGATCGACGCCACAAGAAGGCAGCTTCGTATCTCGCGCAGAGAATTACGATTGTTATTCAACGCGTGATTGCAGCTAACTCGTTTGCTACTCTTTTCACATTATTTTCACAAGGGTAAGACGATTACCTACAGATCAATACACAGCCTAAAACTCAAATTTAAATTCAAATATTTTATTTCAATGTAAGATATTTACATACACCTAATGAACGTCATGGGTACAATGTAATCTGTACATCGGCTTTGATCGCCTGTTGGCTAACGTTGACCGGGAGAAAAGCCAGTGGTAAAAGCCGCAAGTTGCAGTTAGGTGCTTTATAAAGCCTAAATACTAAGGGAGGAATTTTGGGAATTCTGCCCCTGAGGGGTTAATATAAGAGTTGAAAGTTTGTATGAATGTGTTGTTGAATCAACCGTTGCGTGAGCAAAACCGCGACATTATCTAGTTAAGAATAAGCTTGAATTATGAGTACCACTGGCTAAATATTGTCTATGACCGACTATTCTGAAACTAAAATGTAATAATCTCAAAAGCAACATAAAATACGCCACATTAGCATTTAACAAATTCAGAATACCGCTTTATACAACACAAAACGATTTGCAATTTTCACAAACTGCGAAGCTAACAGAAGTCAAGAACCGACGTAATCCGGGATTAAATCACTACTAACGCCACCTATTAGCACATCTCATGAATACAACATGAACGGCCATTCGATAGATGGCGTTGTAGCTAATTTATCGCCCTCTTTATTGTTACGACCACTTTGCTCGATTTTCTCAGGCTTTTATCTAAATTAGTATCATCTCTTTGCTACCTCCAACATATTTGCCCGGATTACATTCGCTTTCGTAATTTGGTTAATGTATCATAAAGATTTCTGAACGATTTGCGTTGGAGGCTGAGTGGACAAATGTCTCTGTGTAATCATAAGGAATGAGATATGGTTAAATTAATCATAACAACAGTGTTAACCTGCCAAGTATGTAACAGAGAAAGTTGTGTTATAGAAATTGGATAGGTACCTTCTAAATAGGTGCTAGAGAAAAGCAGGCTAAGACAGATTGATAATTCATTGAAATATTAATGTTGTAGTAATATTTTTTATTATCATTATTTTATTTATCGCTACAAAGGCTCTGTTTAAGTACAATACCGTTGTCTTTGCCTTAAAGTGATATTCTAAAATGGAAACCTAACGATAAATAACGAATATTACAACTTTCTATTATTAACGACTAGCGACCTGGCCCAGCTTCGCTCCGGTAATAGAGTTTATATTTACTTACATTATTTTTCTTTCATACATGCATCCTGTCATTATCTAGTTGCATAACTATAAATTAGAAACATCTATTTCGAACGACAACTGAATTGCTATATTTAATATCTCGTCCAATTTACAAAAAAACTCGTTGAAAACTATGAGAAAATCCATCTAGTACTTTTTGAGTTTATCTTGAACAGACAGACAGACACGACGGGGGACTTTGTATTATAATATTTAGAGATATGTGCGGTTTTTTATGATTTAATATTCCGTATCTATATTAGCAATATTCAGCTACCGAATACTTATTAATGAATGATAGAATGAATCAATGAATGATAGAAGGAATGAACAAATGAATGAATGAATACTTATTAAAAATGGCTGAATAGGCCTTATACAGGCGTTTCTATATTGTATTGAACGTACTTGTTGTAAATACCTACAAAGGTTTTAGGTTCTGTCAGACCAGTGGCGCGCCTAATTTACTGCGCTACAAGGCAATTCGAGCGGCTCTAACTGCGCATATGTTATCTGAATTGCTTTTTTATGTAAACGAGCAGTGTGCGTTATATTATGTGTGTTTGTAATGCGGCACAAGATTTCTTTGTGGGTGGGGCTTGCTTGTAAGTTTTAGGAGGAGATATAACCACGTTCTTGTGATTTTTGTTAAGTTATGGACTATAGTTCGTTGGAGAAGGTACCACCGCCAGTTTTTTCTATTAGAAAATACCAAATAATGATGAAGGACATTTGATAGCGTACAAACATCATGTTAAATGGTCTCTGCAGCCCATGGACATCGACTTCCAACATCAAATAAGACTAAAGTCCTACCTGACATCCTGTATAAATGAGAACCTGTATACCTGAGAACTGAGATGGTCGCCTCACTTGTAAATTAACCATCAACCGCACCTCTAATGGAAACAACAATTGCTTTACAGCGGATTATGAGAGCGGCGGCGGTATCTTCCCGGTCGAACTGTTCTACCTTGCAGCAATTCTGTGTGTTTTGCGTTCTTTGTGTTTCGATTGAAGAGGTTTACACTCACAAGTGACAACTATCTCAGGAGTAACAAGGCAATCCTACATGGATAATTTCGATAAGACTTCAGTCCCGTTTAAGGTTTTACGTGGAAGTGGGCTACGGTGATCACTTGACATCAGGTAGACAGCACCGCCCTTGCATAGATCAGTAGGTACCTCTTGTCACTAAAGTAAAACGTGGGACTAATTGTTACAAAATCTTTGGCTCTCGGATTCGATTGAAGAAAAATTTCAAAGCCAAGCGAAACAAACACTGCTCTATATAAATTCTTATAAATTTAATCTGTATAATGTTTTCCGATTTGCAACTTGACTTGTGGTGGTGGCTTTAACATTAACAAATTTATATACAATCAAAACAAACAATATTTAACCTTATAACTATAGCAATAAGGTCATATTGAAAGTAAATGTAAATGTGCAAATCGGATCTCTAAAATATTGTAATGGCCCCCGGTTCCCCGCCAAATCGGCCGTTTGGATTGCTTTACCCGCCTTTTTCGTATTGATTTTAATCTCAAGTGCCTATCACTTTGGTGTCGATGGTTGTAAATAGCTTTTCTTCGATCCTTTGTCAATATTTTTTTATTTTTAGTCTGTAATTTTGCCGTTTGATTTCTTAATACAATCGGGGAAGAGATGTAATGACATGTATATGTAATCAGCCATTTAGATGCAATTCGAATTTATTAATACCTAAAATGGATAGATAGCATAATATTCTGTACTAATTGAGCTCACGGCATTGCTTGCAGAAATCGATATTAATATTAATTCTATTGAATTACACAATGTTATTTTTACCTTGTATTTTATGTGGGTATGTGAAGCGACTCAATTATCTTCTATTTTTACCACATTGATTTAAATATTTAATCCCTATTTACACCTTAGAGAAAGTAATTTATTTTGTAAACCAAGGGCGTATATTTAAAACATCAGGTGTCTTAGCTTCATAACTCTCCGTGCAGCAGTTTCCAATGTAGGTAGGTACTTACGTCAGTCTCTGGGTCTCTCAATCTCTGGATTTTTTAAACATATGGCAGGCTTCAAGCTGTCGAAGCGTAGCTATAACACAGTTACTTTTCAGAAAACATAAAAACCTAAATAACTTTGTAATTTAAATTTTTCATCATTTTCCTTAAAATATCTTTACTATAATTATGTCAAAAATTTTAAGCTAATAGTAGAAATGAAAAGCACTAAAGAAAAACATTTTTGTTTAAACGTTCGTAGGGTTTGAACCTCGTTACGTACATTATCGATACCGTATTTTATTCCTATACTAAACTTTATTAAGGTTATTGCTAAAAGATTAGCAAACATTATGAATTAATATACGCAAAGATAACTGCACATATAAACGAAATGGTGTATTTAATGACTCATTTATGGGGAAATAGCGACTTTATGGCGACACTTGGTTACAATGATTGATTTTAGATCAGCCGTTTACGTTTATTGCCATAAAGTTCTTCAAACTTTATTTTATCGTTATGATTTAATGGCTTTTGCATCGATTCTGTATCTTTATGAGGTTTTGTCTTGTGACCCTGTGTTTTAGCGAAATGTAGAATACATGTGTCATATCTTCAGAATGACTAACGGTTAAGAATACCAAGATTTTGGGAAATATAAAAAACTATTTGCTCGTTAATATATAAATTTTGTATTGTATTGTATTGTAGATAAATTGGTAATGACTATTTTGGGAAAATTTATAATATGTGAATTTTATACGATACTGACCTACTTAATTATTATCAATATTCTGAAAATTTGACAATAAAAGTAAGTCTATCCCAATCTTACAATAATTTTCTTTTATTCTAAATATGAAATAAGTATATAATTACTTAATATTTAACTTTAAGCTAGTATATATCAAAGTTGATTTTGATAATACGATAGAAATAAACTAAAGGAAACCATTAGCGTACGCCATCTTTTAGTCTATTTATCAAGTTTTGTATTTATAGCCATCTATTGGAACTTTTAAAACTTATTGTTATAGTAAAGTACTTACCTGTCCTATACACGACATTATAAGACGCTATCGCTACGCCATCTATTAAGTACCGTCTAAATTCCTACAAATGTCACTAAACTATCGACCTTCGTAATACTAATATACAAAACAGATGGCGTAACAATCACAATAAAAAAGTATAATACGACAAATTTAAAATGTCCGTTGTGTAACAAAATTTAAATGCATTGTGTTTGTTGTTTTAATTCACCGTATAATACAACACAAAGGTGTATTTGTGCGACGAAGGTGGACGTCAATTTCGTTTGATAATGCAAAAACAATAAACAAAACGAATTTATTTAGAATTCGTGAAACTATGTAAGTTATGTGTGTGTGTTTTTGTGAAATTAATTTGTGTTGTGAAACATGAAGGTAATTGAAGCGAAAATCGTGGTATTAGGTTCCCAAGGTAAGGAAGTAGCTATTAGGTATATGAAACCAGTTTTTTTTCGTTGAACATTAAATAATCGATCCGTATTAGGTCACTAGTGAAGAAAGAAAACTAGTTTATAACGATATACAGCACACGAGATAATGATATTGGTTCAACTTCTATTTACAGAAAATACTAACATATTTGATATGAAGTGCATTATAAACAAAATTCCCTTCTAAAAATAACTATTTATCTCCAAGTAATTATGAATATTTAGTCTCTATTTCCTTAAACCTTTACATTACGCCTAAAGCGTTATAAGTTTTTTTTTTTTTATAATCGAGTTTTTAATTGTAAATATTAATTAATTTATATCAATACACTTATAAGCTATCAGTTCAACTTATTGTCGGGAAGATATATCATGACTACTAAGTGTCAACGCAGAACGTAATTTAAAAAACAAAAAATATATTAAAATAAAGATTTTTCTAAGCAACTTTTTTTTTATAATGTAACTTTTTCATGACTAGTTCTTTTATCTTAGAATTAAAGATTTATTGTAGTAACTGGTATTCAGTATATAAAAAAATAAACAATCTCAGATATTGGAAAATCAACAAAATGAAATACATATTCATGCAACATAAACACAAAAATAGATATTTTGTACTTACCACCATGTATAATGGTATTTATTTCTAGGCGCTATGATAGGAACAAGTGAAGAGAATAAAAATTTATATAACTGCACATATTAAGACCAACATGTAATCATAATAAGACCAATCATAATCCGCCGTAAAGCATTACTTGTGTTTCGGTTAGAGGTGTGATTGCTGGCTACACTTTGAAGCGAGGCGACCATCTTAGTCCTCAGAAGTAGCAACATATCTACGTTGGAGCTCAGACATGATTTCAGTCATGTAGGTTGTATGTGGATGTCTATGGGCTGCGACTACTTAACATCAGGTAGTTTGCTTGCCCATTTGCTGCTCTCCACACATAATAAAAAAAATGTGTAGCACCAAAACAGCATCATCAAAGTAAATTGACTCTGTGTTGGTTAATCGCTGAGTACCATAATAGTGTATTTTTGCAAAGGAGGTTTAACAGAAACTTAATAACAATCTTAAGTCTATTAATGTGCAGAATAACGACTCGAAGCATTACTGATAACAGATTACTGTTACCACAACTTATGTTTCTATTCATTCAATTGTAATGAGTCATTTATTTTATCTGTGCATTAAAATAACACTAACAATAGTTATTAGTATTTATTTATGTAACTGTGCAAAATTTATACCACATTAGCAATAGCTGTGTAATTATCACAGGGAAATACCCTTGTGTTTGTCTCAGGGGGTGGTTCAATGTGGACGCGATTCCATTTTATGCGGGGATTCCTTGGGTGATCTATGTTTGTGCTTGTATAGAACTCTAGGATCTTGAATTAAATGGTTCTCAAGAACAGTCCCCAAGTAGACAAATCTCAAAGTAGCTTCCCTACCTCCTCTGGCACTAATCACTCTAAGGATTTGAAGTTCAGAATCGACTGGCACTCATCACTTCCTTTTACCAACAATATTATTGCAAGCTTCTTAAGCAGCAATCATTCGACATCTGGACCCAACTTCATGCAGAATAGGAGTTCTAAATGAAGTCATTCACATGCATTGCTACTCCCAAGGACTGATGGTCCCCTAATATGTGAGACCTACACTATTTCACCTAAACCCAAGAAGCTTTATGCTTTGAATGGGTATAGTTGAACCACCTCCAAGATCTAAGACCTACAATCTAAGAACTACCTTTAAAAATATATTTTAATGGCCACCTTACACTAAACTTAAAATTTGAATACAAGGAAAAGAGACTGGACAGATTTGTACGGAGAGTGGTCTATGAACCGATACCAATACTGTTGTTTGCCATGTTTGTTTACATCCACTACAACCATGTGCAAAGGGGCATCAAAATCTGACCTGGCAGTTTGCACAAGGATGTAGTGGAGGTACTACATGGAAAACACCAGAATGTCTATTGATTCATAGTCCACTATCGCTCCGTCTCCTTTACTATTAACATTAGCAAAACCAGTTCAAACTATCTCGTTGCTAGTTCAGCCTATCACATTTAAAATTAAAATTTTCATATAGAGGAATCCTTTATTATTAACACTCTCCCTGCGGCAAACGACACTGCTGTGTAACTTGTACACGCCAATCACTTATGTGTTGTACATACAAGTCTGTATGGATTACGGGCGAACACAAGTGCTATTTACGTCGGCGCGGCGGCGGTTGACTTTACGTCTGTGTATTCGTGGATGCTAAAAGATACAATATTTGTGAGAATTGTCCGCGCATCTCCAATATAGAGAAACGAGCTCGAGCTTAGTGCCACGTACTATAATCCTAACTCAGTCTATCCTAGTGTTAAGAGTGACAAATTTTGATGAAATTGCTCGAACATCTTTTACCACATACCGGGTACTCACGATTAACGCTTTTTGATTGACGATATTTCGAACCACGCACCGCTCGTCACGACTAATCCATGCCATGTAACTGGTTCGAAATATCGTCAATCGGAAAGCGTTAATCATAAGTACCCGTTATATGATTCAAATTCAAATTAGTTTATTAATGGCAATTTTACATACTTGTAATACATTCAGTTTTATAAATACATTTCCAACAAAAACAGGTTACTTAAACTATATCCAGTGGCTGGAGCCATCCTTTTAGGCATTACAAAATAAAATGTATAAATTCCGCTATGATATTGGTTTAAAATCGCAAATTGATCGTATGTGGAGAAATCCATTGAGTACGATTAAACTTAGCCTGTCACATTATGACGGATACTGTACAACCTTGGATATGTTACACTTGACTAATCTTGCGGAGTTGTAACACTATAGTGTACAGTAGCCAGTCTTGACTCATGCAGGGCCACTACCAAAGTTTGGGGCCCTACAAATTATGTACTTTTTGATATTTTACTGTGATTTATGCCTATTATGTATGTATGGGATGTGCTGATTACATCGTACCCTTGACGTTCATTAAGTGTACGTAAATACCTTACAATGAAATAAAATATTTGAAGTTGAATTTGTTATGCCTAGTTTAGAAGCGAGAGCTTCAATTACTTAATGTGCTCTATAATTATGGCAATAATCTAATATTTCTGTTTCTATACTTTTTGAATACTTTTATTTATTTTATGAGGTCATCAACATACAGTACTGTCGCATTTAAATACATATTTTTTTTTTATTATGAAAGAGTAAGAAACGGGCATGCAGGCCACCTGATGTTA